>ML854387.1:15579-28589 GCA_009831015.1 Picea engelmannii | reverse complement strand
GAGTTTAACATTGGAGCTCAACTCGGACCGTGCAGGGACAAACACTGGTAAAAGGTACTTCTTTTCTCCTTCCTCCTCACACATTAGTTTATCTAGATCTAAAAGGAAGTCAGTATCCATGATAAGCATCTTTTGTCTTAAGATTTAAGAGTCTATCTCTCAAGAGGAGATCTACCTGTCCACAGGGAGATTTTTCTACAACACGTGTGGGCAGGTATGGGCCCTTAAAAATACTTTAACTTCCTAGGTTGTTTACTCTAAAAATTGGAAATTATCATAAGATTGTGCACATGTGGGCATGTATGGGCCCTTACAAATCTTTTAGAATATGTTTCAACAAGCAAACTAAGTGATCTGAAAATAGAAGGCTGACTTGTTATGCTATGCAAGCACCCTCTACCTCATAAAATAAATCTTAACATGACCTTGCTTCATGTGTTAAATATGCAAGATAGTTTATGTGTTTAGTTCTTGCTTCATCTTGTCAATGTTCATGTGAGAGGAAAGGTTCTTTTAAATGCTTAAATATGTGTTATAAACAAATACACAGCAATATAAAGTGCAACAAATAACACAACAAACTCACAACAATACCAAGATGATAAAGGAGTTCACCCCTCTCTGGGCTACATCTCCTTGAGCCTCCTTCAATGGACTTGGCTCTTTGGGATTAGTTTTTCAAATGCTCTTTACAAGATGCTTCTCAACTCCAATGGATTTACAGACTGTACCATTGGATTCAGAATACATAAAAACCCCAAAAATGACTATAAAAACTCTGAAAATGGATCTTGTCTCATCCAGCAATGACCTCTTCTACATGTGACCTCCAAGCTTCCCTGAGATTCAATGAGGCAAAAACACCTGTAAAAGTCCTCCAATGGATCTGAAACCTATCCCAATGTGTTCAAAGAATAATAAACAATCAAGAATGACTATTCAGTCTCAGAAAATGGATATGTGCTCATCTGAGCAATGCCTCAAACAATGAGGGCATCAAGCTTCCTGGAGCTTCCTCAAAATTCAATGGTTAAAAATCTGCATTAGAAGTCTTCCAATGCCTGTGAAAGCTTCACCAATGGACTCAGAACGTCCAAAAACCCCTAGCTGGGCTTTTACAGCACCTGATTTGGTCAAAAACTCAAGAAGTTATGCATTCTGCCATTTTTCTCCTTCAAGCTTGCTGTCTCATGTTCGCCATTTCGCACCTGTGTGAAGTGAACCCAGCCTCTGAGCATTTTCGGGGCCTAAACCCAACACACCACGCGCATCCCGCAAATCACGCTAATTTGTCGAACCGTTACCGGAACTAAGGCCCCCGAAGGCGGAGGTGTTGGGCGCATGGGGCCATGTGGCCACATTCCAGCGCTAAAATAGGCCCCTGCTGCCACCGTTCGATGGATATATGACAAGTGTCCCACGCGCATATACAAAACCCACGGGTTACAATTATAAACCACAAGTCGTGGTTTCAAACCCCGCGCAATAAACAATATGGTTAAGTGTATAACCATATAATATAACCACGTCTTAAAAATGAATGAAACCCGCGCGCCATTTAAAAACCAAAGGTTTGGTCATGTTACCATATAAAACCACGGCCATTTCAAAATGCCTCCCGCACGCGCCCTCCGTTTAAATGGAATGGTCACATGGTTACGTGTAGAACCGTGGGTTCAAACAAAACCCAACTCCGCGCGCGTTAACAATCGGGTTACATGAAATTTAACATAAGACCGCGGCGGTCACATGTATATGCAATACAACCTTTTGGGTTTTAAACCACATCATCGCGCGCGCGCCGATTTGCAAAGGACAGGGTCATATGTACCACGATACGACCAGGGGTCGGGGCTAAGCCCCGGCCCGACCCCCCTTTCAAATAATACTAATGCAAATTCAAATAGTTTTAAACTCAAATACTTTTCAAAGGCCAACACGTGGCCTAACAGTCGGCGGATTTTGTTAAGTCTTTCAAAGGTGGGTAGAGGTCCAAGGGTCGAACCCCACGGACCAACAAAAGTTTTAATAAATCAAACAATAACCAAGCCAATAACCGGGTGCCACGTGGTAGCCCTTCATTGGGCCACGTGGCACCTTTCCGTTCGCCCACATCATGCCATGTGTCACCAATTGATTTTCCAACTGCCAACTAATCACAAACTGCCATGTCACCAGGCCACGCAGGATGTTGATGTCAGCATGTGCCACGTGTCACCCTTCCAGTGGTGACACATGTCACTTCAATATTGGTCAAACCGTACGTTGAAAAGTCCATAAATGCATGACACGTGTCACGCCCAAGAGCCGCCACGTGTTCAGTACGGACATGCCACGTGTCCTGTACGGACTGTACGGACTGGTACAATCAACATCAAATTTTTTCTGTTTGGCTCGGCGAACAGATCGCGATATCTTCTCCATACGGACTCCGTTTGAAAAAGTAAATATACCGCCGGAATCAGGAGAACGAGACGGACGCAATGGCACTGTTTTCGTCGCATTCCGAGCACTTTGAAAATTGAGCAAATTTTTGCCCCCTGGTCCAGATTCTGATCACTAAGAGGTATCGACCTCTCCTAAAATGATTGATTTGGAAGGGAGATGAAGGTTTCTTCAAGCAAACTCTTTTTTTATTTCCAAGGTCACACAAGGGTGCGAGGAAAGAGCATACTCCAAGATTGTCCAAATAGTCTTCTAGTCCCGATACAATGTGATGTTTTGTAAAAGGAAAGCTTTCAATATTTGGAATTCAAATGCTACACTTAAGCCATCCACATGGCAACCAAGGAAATAAAGATGTTTATGCTTCTTTTTAATCCCCCTAGATGTCTATGTGTGACTAAGTATCTATGAAAAAATGAATCCCAAGCCTGCTTTGTGTGGCTTTTACTAAGTGCATAAAATAAATCTAAGCTACTTGGTGAAGGATGGGCTCAACAAGCCTTACAATTAGTGAAAATTAAGGCTTCCATGCGGCTATGTGTTGAGACAGTCATGCATAGAGCACATTGTGCGCAGTCCGTGAGTGTATACAATGCGCAAAATTGTGTGATGCACGCGTCTATTAGACATGAACCCGAGCACACACAGAAAAATGGCGAGACAAGAATTTTGAATTGGTTCTCTCAATAAAAGATTGAATTCAAATGTTTGAGGATAGGGCAAGGTCGGTTTTGGTTTCTGTAAACAAAAGAGTGTGAGAATAACAACTCTAATAGCATACTTGAGGAGGAATTTGGATTCCAATCCCCAGTATGGTTGCCAATCTGTTTAGGTTTTTTGGTCACTAGAGTGAGCAAAAATAGACCCCTTTGGTTGCCTTGATAGGCCATCAAAGCAACACAAAACAATGGTTAGTAGGTTAGTGAACCCACAAGTAAGAAAACAAGAAAACAGAACGAAAGGGAATGCCAAACAAAGAGGACTAAACTAAGCAAATATAAGCAAAGGATGCATGAAATTTGATACAAAGAATGGTTACCCAATAGAGAATGGTCTTTGAAATTGAGAACACCAAGAGGAGAAATGTGGGATTTATGAACCCCCTATTCCTCCTAGGGAGGGCTCTTGAATACCTCAAAGTAGAGATTTTACTCTCCTATCTTGAATTGACAATGGTGAAGAACTCTATGGAAAATCTTTACAATAGGTGGAATGCCTTCCCTATGCAATGCTTGCTCAAACTATTCTCAAGAGAACAAATGGTTTTTCCAAGAGTAATTGGGCAGCATAACAATACAATGAATTTCTTCCATTTTAGCATACAATGGCCATCTTTTTATAAAACCATAGCAAGGTATTTCATAACTTGTTCCAAGTGTGAATGGAAGGCCCTTTGAGATACATCTCATCCTTTCAGTAATCCCAAGGTGAGATTTTGGGTTGATCTTGGGGTCTTGTCTTGACTCACTTCGGTCTGGAAGTGGTTAAGGTCCGTCTAAATTCATAAATGCGTCATTTTCGCATCCACGCAGGTTTCTTCATAGACAGTCGCGTGGGACGCACAGAGTGCATATTCGATGCTTTGCTTACTCACGTGAATGTGCGCACACTGACTTTGGTGGGAATGCATAGAAATTCATGGGTCTTTTATATAGTTTTGATCGTCTTGCTAAAATAGGATCTGTAAATGTTGAAAGTATGTTGTGTCTGTGTTGGTCGTTTCTTCATCCATTGTCTGAGCAATTTTTTGGTGATAAGAATAACCCTCACAAAACAATTACCCAAGGTGAAAGTACCCTCGAGAATATGGGCACTTTCCAAGGAAGTTGAGGCAAATGTTATGTGGCTTTGTTAGATACCACAAGAAATTCCCACTTGCAGTCACATAGGTGAAAACCTAGGAGAGGCAACCATGGTTACCACTTCAGAGGATTGGGTTGAACAATCATGGGTTGGGTTTCTACATATGGGCATGGAATAAAGGATTTAGTTATAAGCCCAAAACAATGGAGAAAAGGTGTCACCTTGAGGACTTGTCAATTCTACCAAAGCTCTCGTACATGCATAGCTCACTAAACAAACATGGAGAGGATAATATTTATTTATGCACACTTAGCTTGACCTAATGCTTGATGCACGTGTGAGGCATGCTTTCCCAACAAGTGTCTCTTGCTACTAATGGATTTAAACTCTCAACTAGTCAACTCCTAGTTCTATTTCACGTGGCTTTGGAAAATCTTCTCTCCAATCCTACAACCAAAACCCTCGAACCTAAACTATTGTTGGTTTGCTATCGCAAAAAAAATCTAGTTACTTTTAAATGTTAATCATTTTTTTTTTAATTTATGAAAATGAGGGTGAAACTTGTCATTGTTTGAAGACTCAAAAAAATGTTGGAAATAATAAAGATATGATAAATTTTTACATTTATGTCAATCCTTTTGTGAAACTAGGCATTCTTTTCATAAAGTTCGAATAGTGAATAACTCAAGAAAAATATAAAATTTTAAATTGATATAATAACTTTTTGTTTACTTCATTATAAATATCAATTAAAATTTAAATATCATATTTTGTGAATTTTCTTTAATTTATGATTATCATTTATGTAATATTCAAAATTGATAAAAGGTTTTAGACTTTTTGAGAGCACTTGTGGAAAAATAGGTCTTTATTAAATGTTATGTTTGAGTTGAAGTTTTGGTGTCGCTATTTTAAAGTTAAAATCTAATCCATTTGAGTGTAAGTCTTTGAATTGATGTGATAACATCTTTATTCACTTTATTATTTAGCATTTACTAAATTTTGGATATCATACTTTGTGGACCCTCTTTAAGTTGTGATTGTTGTTTATGTATCATTTATAATTGCAAGCTATTCAATCATGAAGTTTAGTTTCTATTTTTTTTTAAGAATCATCTCTTTCTTATATGATGTATAGTTTTATGAATTTTTAAGTAGAGTCTATACAAGTCACGGGAATGGAACTCAATCAAGGTATTGGGTGGACTTGGTTCCATAATGTGTGTATGCAGGGTATAACCTCGACACAGTAATTTCAATTTCTACCTCTGATTTCCTCATGGTTGATTCAAAGTGATGTGATAGCATGTGAAAATATAATCTAATCAAAATATCGAAAGAACTTTGTAAGGATTGAACCTTGACAAAAGATGTGAAACACCTTGCCTCCCACTACTAGTCCCAATCTTGTTAGACATGAAAATGAAAAACCTTAATGAACACATGAGATGGGCTTGGATTTATAATATGTAATAATATGTCATGGCCTCTAAATAATAAGTCCAACCCCTACCTCAAAAAACCTCATAACTACTTCCATGTGTCAACAATCCATAAAATGAACCCAAATCAAAGTATTAAGTGAAGTTCATGAATTAAAGGGTGGCATTCTTTCACTAGGGATGTGAAACTCATAGTTCAAAGTGATATAGTGTAGTAATTGATTAAGGAAAAAAGTTGAACATTTCGAGTTTTTGACTTTTTTTGGTTTTCCATTAATGGAATTTGGCTAGACAGTCTTTACCAAAATTATATTTTTGGATTGATGAAATTGTTGTTTTAATGCAAAAATGGATTCAACACCCTCTTTCAATGCCCTCTAATACCCATACTACAGACGAATTGTGCAATGCTAACCTTTGATATTTACAATTCCATTAATCCAAAATGATATTTACCAAATTTCAAAATGATATTTACCAAATAAGAAACAATGCAATTTTTTATTTTTATTTCTTTTTAAATTTTGTGAAATATGTTTCCCAGGGGAACCCACTAAGCACTTCCCCTCATTCCAAGGATGATAGCCATGGTAAACTAGCTCAACACAATTTTGGTGCCTAACTCGATAAGGACATCAAGTGAGGGTTGCATGATATCACAAATGCATCAAGCCTAAGGACTTGACCTCGAGACCCCCTACTTGAAATTTCCAACACTCAACCACTTAGGCTAACCCACTTGATTAAATACAAGGTAAAATTGTAAAAATAATAAGACAGATAATAGATAATATGGTATGATGAATCAAATCATGATGCTTATGGCACACGAAATGTAAACGTGATGCACATTACATGTTGGATTACACAAATTTGATGAAAAAAAAAATAGTTTTTTTTCTTTTTCAAGTGTTTTTTGGCATCACAACATGACACAAGATCGATGTAACCATGCCGTGGAACAACCCAATAACAACACCACACCATGGAAACTCACTAAACTAGAGTTGTCAAGGCATGATTGATATATATTGTACTAGTGTATAACATGCTTGACCAACCATTTAAACTCCAATAATCCATTTTATATTTTCAAATAAATAAAAAAACATCCTCTAATTTCTTTAAAACCATACCATTCTTTAAAAGATCAATATTTTTTTATGAAATAATATATTTGTCATTTTCATAGGAATGGGACACATACATTTCATACGACTCTTTGGAGATAGTATTTAAGTTTTTAAAATTCACAACAATGGTGCCCGAGTTCATAGCTTGGGTGGTTGGGTAGCATGTTTGTTATCCTCTCCATCCGAATTCAATTCCCTCCAAGTGGACATGTTGGCTCATTGTGATAAGGCTAGAAGGGTAGATGCCCCATGGGATAGAGATCGACTCCAGTGGGCTTCGAGACACCTCAACCTTTGCTAAGTCATAAGTGTTTAGTATACCTAGTTTGTGGATTGTTGAATATACCCTTGGGTTATAGTGGCAGCTAATATGATTGATCTTGATCCTTGCCCAAATCAATCCTATAAGTTATCAATTCCCATTGTTAAAATAAATAAATAAATAAAATCCACGACAATGGCATATGTTTTGACCAATAAATTCCAAACCTAATCACTGGTGAAAAATATATAACCACTAATTCCCAAGCCACTGCCCACCAATAAACCAAACATTCACTCCAAAAAGCTTTGCATAGTCCTTAAATTTGTGCAAGCCCAAATCCCTAACAATTTTAATCAAATGGAAAACCACTGGGACCATGGTTAAATAGGATTTTTAGGGTTTATACATTTACCCAAACACGATAAAGGTTTATATGAGGCCATGATAATCGTGAGGTTAGGGTGTTTATGAAATGTTACACATCCAAAAACATGTCAATTTGGAAGTTAGCTTGGAGGTAATTATAGAGGTTAATGTGATCATAATTTTCATGTAGGATATGAACCATGTGATCAGAGAAAACATTTATATGCAATATCTTTAGGTCACATGGATCATGCTCTAGAGGGTCTTAGCTTCAAGATAGTTTTGTACTCTAAGCACTTTATGCATCAAGGCATGGTTTTATTGTTGACCTATGTACACACACGAACAATGGATGTATGACCATAGGAACTCCCTTAAATAGTTTTGAGTAGGCTCTCATTAACTTTGGGTTGAGACTAATCACCACATCTCTCACCCTAATGGAAATTGCCAACTATGCCACTTATAGGAGACTGGGTTAGAAGATCATCTCATCTTCACATGTCCTATTTACGATGAGATTAGAGTGAGGTTTTACTACCTTTATTAGGACTTGGGTGGCTCCATCTCCACATTATTTTGTTTTCAAGACTAAAGATGCATAACTCTTTTCACGGGGGAGATATTCAAACACAAATCATAATCCTTGCATGCACCTCCTCAACTATAGATGATCGGGAGGATTACATATTTCTTCCTTATCGTCATTCCACTTGACGTAACAAATGGTAGGTACATGCCCATACCACTCTAGATATCATATCTTTGAGACCTCGAGTTTCCTTTTGACCCCCGTGATGGGTCGACCAACTTCCATAGGACTATTGAGGAGCTCCCACTCTAGACCTTAAGACACACACTACCATATTAACAAATGAATTAGTTCTCAGAGGTCCCAAAGTTGGGCTTTCTTTATGGAAAGCACTAGTACTCCCAAGGTTCAAGACAAAAACTAGTCTTCTATTCAATTATTCCTCCCTCCAACCTTGAATATTAGGAGTAGTGGACACCCTTGATCTAGGGCTCCTCCTAGGGTTACATACCCAACCCCCCTCAACCATGGTTATAATCCAAATGACATTATCAGACAATGCATTAACTCCTTCATGGTGATTGAATACTCAGTTTAGGAGTGTTCTTCTCTTTTCCCTCATTTTGCCTCAACTTCTATTTGCAACGCAACTTGACATCCTTTTACTTACCATAGTTTTGTTTTTGCACTTATTTTGTACTTCTTTGAGATATTTACTTACTAGTTGTTATGCTTTTAATAGAGTAACACTAGGAATTTCTTTTGCACCCCACTATGTAATAACACTAGATGTATTTTTAAATGCGTTGACCTACTTATTGTGATATTTTATTAAACATTTAACATAATTATTTTATCGTATCTTATCACTAATAAGATATAGAAATACTTATATTTTATCTTATCACTAACATAATATAGAAGTACTTGTATGTTTTGTGAGTATCATTTTCCTTTTAACGTTCTTAATATTTGTATGATAATTATTCATTAATACTCATCTTTCCTTAAATGTAAGTTTACTTGTGAGAATTATAATTTTATTATAATATGTTTTAAGTATATGTAAATCTTTTTGTTTGGATATTAGTTTTTTTTGGATATTATTTAGGTTGGACTTATCTTTTGATCCTAAAGAAAGATCTAAAACTACTTTTTATTGGATAAGAGTGTCTTCCTTAAACATAAGGGAACATGTTAACAACCCAAGATCCTGCATGCCAACACAGCCCCTCACACGACACATAAGTTTAGTCGAGGGTTTCTAACCAATAACTTCACAAAATGAAGTACCTTAACAATACATTCCATCACCAACTGTAAAATTAAAATTTAATTTATTTTAGTTGTAATTTTTTACATTAACTTAATAATTTTCTTTTTATTTTAATAAAATAATTTTTTGGTTATTTTGAATATAAAATTTTAAAATGATATGATAATAAAAATTTAATTAAAATTAAAATATAAAATTTTTAATTGGTATAATATTTTTTTAATTGTATATAAATATCAATTAAAATTTATATACCATATTCTATGCATTTTCTTTAATTTATGATTATTATATATATAATATTTAAGTTTCAATTAAAATTTGGATATCATAATTTGTGATTTTTAAATTTTATGATTATTATTTATCTATGTTGCACGAGTTTCTGTAATGTGGGAATTATTGGGTGGATACAGAATAAGTAGAAGTTTCTTTCAAATTTGCAAGAAACATGAAGTTGAGAGCGGATAATATATATTAAAAAATATAAAAAAATATTTTAAATTACAGTAATATTTTAGATTACAATGTATCGAAATAATGATACATTTTAAATCTTATTTCAATAAAATTGAAGGTCAATCCATCGTTAATATAGAACAACATTGTTCCTACAACTACAATATCAAAATTACTAATTTAATTTGTTCTAATAATTATATGAATATATTTAACACAATATTGAAGCTCTAATATACATAAAGATTTGATTATAAAATGAGAAACAAAATTGAAAATACATATATAAAATTTTAACATATTTTTAAACTTAAACTTTACATATATAAACTTCAAACATCTTTGTAAATTTGAACATTATTCTTGTTTTGATTGGAAAAAACTAAATAATACTACTCTTGTAATATAAAAATACAATAAAATACAATGATATGCTTGGTTGATAGCAACAACAAACTGGAGCAAATGCTTGCCATAGATACGGTATTGATTTATTAGACTTTCATGTTTAGTTTGGGCTTGAAGGAAAACATACATGCATTAAAAAAAATTCATATCCACAACTATAAAGTGAGTAGTATTAAGTTTTTTTACTTAAATATTTTTTAAAATAATATTTAGTGTAGTTTAATATATATTTATAAGCTATTAACATAAAGAGATTTAAATATATTTTATTTATTTTTTTATTTTAAGTTTCATACGTAAAAGTTTATTTGAGAGCTAATAATTAATATCATTATTACCAATTTAATAATAAAAAATAATAAAAAAATAAATAAATAATAAAAATAAAAAAATAAAAAATAAAAATAAAACATTTTTAAAGTCAATCCAAAATAATAATTGTTACATTTTTTTTTTCTCTTCTTTTCAATATGAGCACTCCATCACCTATTCCAAAAGCTCAGCCTAACAGGGGGAGCCCCCCCAAAATCACCCTAGAGATCATTTACGATTATATGGAATCAGTAGAAAAAGGAGAGAAGAAAGAGATGCCAAAATCCAAATAGAGTTAGAATCATTAGAAAAAAGGAGTGAAGAAAGAGACATAAAACTCCAAATAGAGCTAGAGGCAATAATTGATAATAAAAAAATTAAAGATACCATTCAAACTCAAATAGAGGATAGATACTTAGGGTTCAAGAGTGAATTGCACATAATGAAGGATAGGATTCAAGAAATGGAAAAACATAAACAATCAACCCAAGAAGGAGGGGTTGAAGAAAATCACAACTTGAGAGATATGATTAAAGAGCTACAAGAAAAACTAACCAATAATTTGACCCTCAGTAATATGGAAAACAAATTGGATATCAAACCCATCAAAGAGAAAATGAATAAGCTAATCGAACTGGACCATGGGTGTAACAAAAGAGCCTTGAACCTAGTAATTTTTGGTATAAAAGAACAACAAGAGAAGGATACACTAGCAATAGTAAAAGAATAATTAAATAATAAATCACAAATTGATACAACTTACCTCATAGAAGCAAAGAGGCTAGGAAAAACAATTGATCACAAAGATAGGTTGATCTATGCCAAAGTAAGTTGTAATGACCATAAATATAGCATACTTAGTAAATCTCCGAGCTTAAAAGGGTCAGGAATATTTATAAATGAAAACCTCATTCCCAAAGACCAAGTTGAATTAAGGAAGGAAGTGTTAGAATATAGAAGATGGTGTGCTCGTTTTACCATTGACGATACCCTCGTCACCCAACCATAGGTCGAAGCCACCCTCCAAGCACCTTAACCTTGAGTGAGAATTTCTCCAGAAGCAAACCCTAGGCTAGATAGCCAAACAAGGTGTAGTGAATCTTCCTCCAAGGATAGCACACCAACAATAGTTGACCAGATAGTCCAGACCCTAGCCAAGAGATAGTCCAAGCCAATACTGAAACTGCTAGCTACAGCAGCTGCACCTGCAGCTCTCCTCCACATGTGTGCACCAAACTGGGAACTGCAGTGCGCACCACTTGCTATCTGCTATTCTGAGATGCTGTCAAATGAGAACTGGCGCCCTGTATTTATACTGGTTCTGCCAAATTTGTTGGGGCCGACTTCTCCTTCTGCATATGTGTCTGTTCAATATATTATTATTATTTCTGGCCGACTTCTTCTCTTGGAGGCTAATAACCTAATATAAATTATCTTCTTGAGCCGACAATACTTCTAGGGTTATTAGCCAACTCATTAGGGTTTTCTCTTGCTTTCTGGAGTCTTCTATTCTCGTCAGGTTCACACATGGAGGTAAATACCTCCCGCAACTACCATAATATTAACACTCCCTCCTAGCTAGGGAGGTATTACAGGTAATGGATTTGAGCACAAAAACATACCATTTACTCGGTAGCATCAATATAGTCATCTAGACTATTTCATGACTATATCATGAGCATCACCATCACCATCAATTGCATCATCTCTCGGAACCATACTTCATCTGAGTAATTAGACATGATGTTGGATAAGTCACTCACACCATAGAGTGATACAAGAGCCACTCTTATAATCTAGAGGAGTAAATGCTCTGAACCAATTTTTGTCTGGAAAATCTTTATTCATCATTCGTCTGGATGGTGATTATTTTCAATAAACTGTTGATAGTCTTCAAGGTAGTTAGAACAGAAATAGAACACAACTGTGTCTATCCATAGTAGTACATAACTACAATCCAGTGGTTCACTACCACACCAAGTAACACACAAGTACTTGATTAGCAACGTATAGTCATGAACAGTGGAACATATCCACCACAGTAGTCTTCATCTACTATCATACATTCTTCATAACAAACATCTGATAGCATCCTGCACAGAAACAATGTTATGATATAAATTGAATTATCTGGGCCAATCTTTCACTCACATCTGTGAGCTCTGAAAGAATATCTGCCTCACAAATAGTGGAACATATCCACCACAGTAGTCTTCATCTACTGTCATATGATCTTCATAACAAACATCTGATAGCAACCTGCACAGAAACAATGTTATGATATAAATTGAATCATCTAGGCCAATCTTTCACTCACGTCTGTGAGATATGAAAGAATATATGCCCTTAGTTTAGAACATCAGCAATGGACCATCTGCCCTATTCTTCTCAAACAAGGAAGAAGGATTGTTTCTGATTTCTGAGCCTGGACCATTCCTCACCCTGGGCCATTCTTCCTACACTAATCAAAGTGCACCCTGGACAGAATGTATAAACCCTAAGGAATGTCTAAGTTTGGACCATTCCTCACCCTGGGTCATTCCTCCTACACTAATCAAAGTGCACCCTA
>ML854387.1:0-13376 GCA_009831015.1 Picea engelmannii | reverse complement strand
TTCTGACTGAGAAGAGATTTGTTAGGGCATCGTACATCTTCTTTGATGAGTCAAGATGGGAGATGTAGGGTATCAAGTGGTCTTTTATAGAATCCACTATGATACTCATGGAATTGATGTCAACATCTTTGAACTTCTCCATATCTACAACGTTTTGTGGTTTCTTCTCTTTTCCTTCTTCAAACTCTGGCTTCGCGATCTTTCCTTTCATGATATCCAACACTTTATTCTTAGCAAGGATGAGGTCAATCATTGTCTTCCACGCTTTGAATTTAGAGGCTCAATCTAACTTGTTCTCAGACTTCATAGAGTTCATCATGGCTGCTTGGTTTGGTCAAACCCTAGATTTTGACCAGAAATTCAAACTTCACGTCTTGGCTTACTGAGAGTATCAGAAGATGCGCTAGGCTAGGGCGCACCGATCTATTCAAAGATTAGGTCTGTTAGCACTCTGTAATTTTCCCAAGGCTGAAGAGGCAGTCACAGAGGCAACATCAAAACTGCTTTGAGTCTTGGATCCAGCCCTCCAAGATTCAGAGAGGGATCTCTCTGTCTGATATAGCTTTGTTTGAAGAGAATATTAGGCTAGCTATGAAGAACATGGGTTTGTTTATGCATTTTGAGTTGGTTTGGTTAAGGCACAAAGGACCATTGGGCAACATGGAGTCAATGATAAAGACAATAGATGAATGAATAACTAAAACAGGATGTAACCAGGCAAGATAATCATGCAAGTGGATTCTTTGAGCTTATAGAATGGGAAAGGAAGAAAAGATTTGGATTCATTTCAAATGTAGAGCAGAGTACAGCTGAATTCTACACTTCAAACTTGGAAGAAAACATAAATATTGCATTGAGCCAGCACAGGGTGTCAAGAACAAATCCTATACATTACCTTCTCATAGACAATACGGAAAAAAAAGTGTATGAAATAGGAAAATCATGAGTTACATGAGGGAAAAACTTCACCACTTAAACATGACACAGGAATCTGGAAACAATGTCTTTGTATTCATTCGCAAAATCATTTATAGACTATTGATCCTCTTTACAAAACAGAAAGCCATGTTTCTATATTATCTTCCCATCTGGTACCTCCAGGTCAAACCTTTTTACATTAAAATCCTCTGAATAAATAGGATAGACCTCCCCATAAGTTTCAGAAGTCAGTTTCAACCGCCTCGGCCAAAAATAGCCATAAATCCCTAAAAATTTGGAATTGTCCGCCATGAAAGACGGGCCTAATTTCTGCGAAAAAGGGGTCCGAACAGACATCTTTTTCTCTTCAATGCTGACACTTGGGGAAAAATGAAGGAGATTATTGTAGATGGGCATGTGATGGACAAAAACCTCCTTCGGTTTTTCCAAATTTTCCTTCAGCTGGCCGTAACAGCTCCCGCAAAATCAGGACTGTAACGGAAAAGTGAAAATCTGGAAAAAAAGGGCCTCGAAGATGGCTTCGATTCTCCCTACTCGTGGCACCGGTGCAAAAACTGAGAGAGGTTTTTGTTCTTCAGCCCGTTATAGAGAAAACCTCTCTTGGTTTCTTAAAATTCGTTTTCATTTGCCCAGAAATGGCTTCGGACGAAGACATGATGAATAGGCGAAAATAGGTGAAAAAAGAGAAAAGTGATTTTTTTTTTCGGGATGGGTGGTAGTCCGGACCCCCCCTAGGTGGTAAGCGGTTTTAGGAGGGGGGCGGTCCGCTAGAATAGGGAGCCGACACCTGTCCAATGGTGGTTTAATTGAAACTACCATTCCGGACCCCCCCTCTCGTTAAACTCCAGATAGTGAGGGGGGGTCCGAAATTTTTAACGGTCGTTGATTTGGTTTATTATGTGATGTATGCATGGAGGTAACATGTTTTAATAATTTGGGTTTTAATTCTAATGTTTTGTGATGTGTTAAGCTTTATTGTGTTTGCTTTTTTGTTTGTTTTTTGTTTGTTTTTTATTATATTTTATGTTTTGTTTTTTTTATTATTATATTTTATGTTTTGTTTTTTTATTATTATATTAGTCCCTGCCAAGGCCAGGGACTAAGAGCGATGAGTTCATCGTTGAATTGCTATTAGTTTAGGGTTGACTTTATATTTTTTTAGAAATTATAATGTTTAACTTAGGAAGTTTGTATTAATATATTTTAAAATATATATATATATATATGTGTGTGTGTGTGTGTGTGTGTGTGTGTGTGTGTGTGTGTGTTACAATTTTATTAGTTCATAGGTTTAAAGTGTTATTGTCAGCTTCACTTCTTCTAATGATTTAATTAATATTTACTTCACTTCTTCCAACTGCCACCCTTAACTCAAGTACGCATTGTCCTTTTCCATGCAATTTGAATTAATCAACCAGGCCCACGTGTCCAAAATCACATGGCTTGATTGTCATCAAGATGATACGAATCTGCATGAGGTACGAGTTATGGGCTCGAGGGTTTCGGATCAGAGGTTTGAATGTCATCCCCTCTCATCCTATTGGTGACGGGCCTCACAATGGGTGTAGGGCTACACTTCCGGACCGTTGAGGAAACATGCTTTGCATATTGGAGAAACCCAAAGCAACCTTTGGGAGCTTCCAGGGACAAGCTCCCCCTCATCGCAGGCGTGCCCCCATTTGTAAATCCTCTTGCAATGGAACCTACGCCATTCAACCTCCGCTTGAGCCCATCAGGATTCGATCCCTGCATCTTCTCAACTGAACTCCCCCTTAGTGCGCCATTTTTCAACCTGGAATCGGTATCGGAAGTGGGTGTGGTTAGATCCTTAAGAGCCCTTTGCTCGGAGCTCAAAACCTTTGTGGTAGCTTCCCATTGTTGCGTTTCAGGGGTCTGTGCGGGAGTAGGCCTTTGTTTGGCGCCAGATCTCCCATGATGTGGATGTGGTTTTGGGTGAGAAGAACATTTGTTATTTGTTGTTGCATCGCCATTGTTCTCCTTTTCCTGGTTTTCTGTAAGCATCGAAGACTTTTTGTTGCATGTAGATGGAGGCATCTTTAGCACTTGTTTTATTACTCAACCAATCTTAAATGTACTAACTCAGGAATGAAGCTTCTCTGTTTTAGTCGATTATTCACGCTCCCGTTCATTTTAATTTTAAACTTTTTGGAAATCTACGAAATTATTTTCTGAGAATGACTTTTTCTTTCTATATATAGTAAAATACGACATATTGTGTAATTTTTTGTGTGTTTCAAGAGTTACGGAAGCGGATGGTAACAGAAGCGCTTAAGCACAAAGTGTTGGAGAGCACTTACCTTCTCTGGAAGCAACCATGCGTGTCTGTATGTATTTTCTCTATACACGATCCGAGTGAAAATAGTCATATCACTCTTTTAGATATAGTATTTTTTGAAGGTTTGGCGGTCTACTTGTTACTAATTGAAAGCATATTTAAGTTCCAATGTTTCATGACTGAAATCCATTAAAGCCTATTTAAGTTCCAATGTTTTCTATCTCGATCCGTTTAAACTGCAGGGGAAGTAGATTCCGAAGAAGATGAAAGTATCGAAACTACCACCAGCGTTGACAAATGTGAAACAGTATGCATATCCTTGGTGTGTGCCTTTCCTGGGGTCTTGTATTATAGAGAATAAGTTTAACCTTTTATTGAGACAGGTTAATAATCATGGCATATTATATTGCTCTCCATTATATGGAGGGCCCGGGGGGGTTTTCTGGAATGACGGTACCTATTCAGGCATTCGTCGTATAACGGTGAGAACAAACCAGCATACATTAACTTCACTACGTCTCAATTATGGTATCGAAGGAGATATCAGTGTGAAGGATAGAGACGTCTGGGGAGTTCGTCATGGGGGTACAGACGATACTAAAATAGTGGTAAGTCACAATTGCATCCTCGTGAATTTATAAGCTCAGGCTGCAGGCAGAGTACATGCATTGCATATCTTAGATGAAAAGTAACTCTATTGACCTAATGGCCTTCTCATAATGTGCTTGCAGTACAATCTGAACTATCCAGAAGAAATCGTCACTAAAATCAGCGGCTACTATGATGCTCATTGGCATTGGTTTATGACTTTTGTTATTGTGAAATCCTTAACCTTCCATACAAATCAAAGGAGACTCGGCCCATGTGGGCCGGAACGTGGAACTTACTTTGAGACGGAGCAAGAGGGAAAGATTGTAGGGATACATGGGTTTGGAAGTTGTGGTTTTGTTGACTCCATAGGAGTATACATGCGCAAGTTATGAAGTTCTAAACATGGAATGAGCTCATGTTTTGTGGACTCTTGATTTCCTGTTTGTTTTGTAGTTTTTGGGATATTTTAGATAGTTGAGGGTAAGTACCCCATGTTTTGTAG
Source organism: Picea engelmannii (assembly GCA_009831015.1). Lineage (NCBI taxonomy): Eukaryota > Viridiplantae > Streptophyta > Pinopsida > Pinales > Pinaceae > Picea > Picea engelmannii. Next base: position 9,048 of record ML854387.1, on the reverse strand, counting down.
ACTTCGAATTCCTGCCTTAGTTCTACAAGCAGCCATGGTAATGCCCTGAAATTGCCTCTATCTTATCATTTTGGAACTTTGTTTTAAAGGTGAAATTCGGAGACTTCTGAATGCATATATGGCTTCCTATCTTAGGAATGCATCTTTGTAGTTAAAAGTGAAATTTTGAGACTTTTGGATAGCTACCATTTTGGAAGACGTGGTAATTTCGTCTCTCATCTTAAATATTTTGGTGAACTTGTTTTTAATATCTTCTATATCATTATGAAAATGGATTTCATTATGAAAATGGATTTCATTATTCATATGGACGTGACTAGTTTTTTCCCACTTATATTTTTGAAAGTCATCCCACAATTTTATTGTCTATAATTGATGTGCATATTGAAGGTTTTTATTAGGGTTTTTTCATTTTATAATATGTGATATGCTAGGCTTATTTAGGGCTTTTTAGTTCGTTGTTTTGCTTTAATTAAAAATCATAACAAAGACTCATTTAATATTTATATGCCCGATCTAGTAAATTCTCAGCTTATATTTATATGCCTGATTCCTTATGTGTACGATCGAGGAAATTCTCAGCCTATATTTTTTTTCCAAGTTTATTTTCTTTATTGAGAAATGAAATCTAAATGCAAGACAGTGCAATAATCTGTATGATAATCAGTTATGTGTTAAGAAATATAGGGGCGTCTCGGTCTAGATTCAAACTTTTTCTTTACTGAAAATTGTGTTGGCTGGGTGTGCAATTCATCCAGCAGTAGACAAGCTCAATCTTGAATAGCGTTTAGAAAAGCCTTATGAATTACCAATCCCATTGAAAGAAAAAAAATGTTGAATGAACCAAGAATAATATAGATTGCTATGTAACATTCTATTGCATGGCACAGTATATACATCCTGATCCAACAATGTATATACCACCTGTTATACCACCTGTTATAGCAACGATGTATATACCACCTGTCATAGCAGTGAATGCTGCATATCATTTTGTTTACCTTTTACCAAAGGTTCGTCCCAAAAAACTGACTTTCGTTATCACGTAATATTCTGAACAAACGGTGACAGGAAGGTGAACAAAGTCCAAAAAGGACGGACTTTTTTTATTATGTAATAAAAGGTATCTCTTGTCAGATGTCGATTGATCTTCTTCCCAAAAGAATACAAAAGAACACAAGGGGTGTAGTAATGAGATCCTCTCCCTGCCATGGGACTATAGTAATAAGTTTGTTTTTGATGTGACATTAATTTGCCTTTTATCATAAATTTGTGTATGCAATGTAATGTTTAACATAGGAAAACAAATATATATTTTTTGATATAATAAAAATATTTGTGTTTCTCATTTCTAATTGGTTGATAGAATTGAAGTGTTATTACTCTCTTCACGTCTTTTAATATGTAAAATTAATTACATAATCAATGAATTTCACCAATCACCACATCTAAATATAAAAAGTTGTACTATGTATTTATTATTATGCATTATTATATTTATTATCTAATATATTATTTATATTATATTTATGAATATTATAGTTCCATTCAGTTTACCGTTCATTATACATTTTGAATAACAAACAACCCTCAATTATTATCTTTTGACAAAAAATATTCATTACTTGTGCATTTAATTATATTAAGTTTCATTGTTCAACATTTATTTCCCAACTAACTCGGTAGGGACTGCGTTGCAATGCAACCCTTGTTATATGTGTTTTAAGTTTTATTTTGTTTTGTTTTGTTTTTTATGTTTTTTATTTTAATATATGTTTTATATTATTTTATTTATTTGTTTTATTTAATCTAAAAACTAACCTAGTTATTAAACTAACTTAATTATTAATTTATTAATTTATTAATGAATAGTTAGTCTAACCATTTTATTTTAAATTATCCTATACTAAACTTTATTACTAGCATTATTAACCTAATGTTTTTAACCTGAGTCTGTTTATTCATGGAGGGGTAAGATTGGCCAGAGGTAGTCAACAGGGCAAAAGGACAAGGGAGTGACGGCGCAGCGTGGATGAAGGATGCAGGAGGGTGATGGAGGGTCGAGCGAAATGAATGGAGGGGGGAAACGATATCAACCGATCCAGACTTCGTCATCACGAGAGAAACGCCAAATCAACAGTGGAAGAATCGAGTTACCTATGATTATAGGTCCCCAACATAGGCTCCACCTGGGGATGGCAGCGTCTTTCAAGAGGTCTCAAGAACTATGGACCTCTGACCATGCAGACTGGTGTTTTATCCATTGGGTTGATCCCAAAATCTTATTCCACAACTTGTACCTGTTTTGATCTTGCAACTGAAACCAAATTAAGATAAACACTGCTGAAAAAGAGATGCTTAGAATGTTGAGCTTATTTGAAACTGCTACCTACCCTACACTACTGACAATTTCATCGTTCTAAATGATACAATAATGCCAATGCATCCAATCAAGTAGTTGTTGAGACCAGAGGACTGTTTGACTGCTCGTTTGCATAGTGAAAATCACAGCTTGACCTTTTGCCCATAGACTCAAAACTGCAAAGCGTAATGTCCGTTGTTGAAAACATGATTGATCTTTACAACAGAGACCTCGACAATTCCGAAGGACCAAAGTAACGTCGGGAATAGATTGGGGTTCTCCAGTGAAAAAATTATCCATATAGGCGGCTATAGGATCAAGGTAAAACTAACATGTTCCTTGATTTTTGGATTCTGCCAAGTGACCAACATGCTTTGGCACTGTATCTATGTTATTTTCATCCTCATGCATTTCCTGACATGGCTGCAATTGCTCTGATGGGGTTCGTAATGTGACTTCTGCTGAACACACCCCTGTAGCTGACTATCTAATCATATCCCTATCATAACAACTTTTTATCCCATGGCTGGATGATGGAAAATGACTTTGACAACACAGGTCATCCAACCCATCTGATATTGGATCTTGTAGAAATTGAACTGACTGTTGTATTGGTTCAAATGAAATTTCCTGACTGTTTATGTATTCGTCCTTCGACACTTGTTCAAGAGTCTCCTTCAAAATTTGAAATGAATTAAAGCACAATGGTACAGAGTTATTTTGGGTTAACTCACAGTTTGTCTCAGGCTTTAAGCTTTCATTTGAAATTTAAAAATCAAAGTAGGTAATTGCTGCAACTCTGGTTTTAGAATAGCCTCCACATCCTTAATGGCATTAGCATCTTCACCTAGTTGATCAGAACATTATCCCTCTCTACCATTGACGACTTGCTTACAATTTCTTCTCAAAAATTGAAAAGAAGAGATACATAAGGGCAAAGATCTTTCCCTTACTTTGAAATTTTCTGCCTCTTCCTCCTCACTATCATGATTGTTGTGCAAGGGTTGATTGTCATATCTGAACCGTAAATGATCTTTTTCCTCCCATTCATATGTGGTTGATTTCTTTGAACAATCCACCTCTATTTCAGCCTCATGATCATCATCATACTGATCATACTTGGGTAGATTATCTAAGTAGGGAATGCCATCAAACATGCACATCATATCAGCTGGTTGTTCCTCTGCAAGTTGAGATGGAGCTTCATCTTTGACTGTGTTGTGAATTGAATACATGAAAGAATCATTATCCAAACCATGGTACCAAGGATGAATAGCAAAATGTTTGGGAACAATGACCTTTTCTTTCTCTGAAATCAATGGAACATGGTGTCTTTGGACAACAAGCTCATCTTTCATGTTGATCCTCTGCATCATCTCTTCCATGGCACTGGAAAAAATCTCCAATTTAGCTTCTGATGACTTCAGCTGCTCCCTTTCTTTGTCCTTTAACTTTGACCTTTTGATCAGCAAGTTGGTCTCCACATCAACTGCAATGTTCTGCATTTCTTTGAGAGTCGCAGTGTTCCTTTCTCTTAATTGGAATGCCATCTCAGGATCAAAGGCATCTGGGTAATGCAAGTGAGTTGATCATGGGGGTGGCCTTATATCAACAGGTATTGCATGATATACCTTATTGAATCTGGCTGAAAACTGATGTATTGTCTCCCCTGGCTTTCTTTTCAAGTGGTCATACTCTTCTAGGATGAGTAAAACATTTCCCATGACCACCCATCTATCTAGAAAAACTTGCATAAATTGATGAAAATTTCTGATATTTGCAGCTGGCAGATTTCTAAACCAATTCTTAACTTTACCTTGCAAAGACAGGGCAAAAATCCTGATAAAAACATCATCATCTTCAACCTCATAAAGGTCAAGGAAATCCTCAAGGTTTTGAATATGATTTTCAGCAGTAATATTGGCATTCTCTCCATCAAACCTGGGCAGATTATTGGTGTAATTTGCGGGGAAGTCATGGAGGATAGGAGGCAAATCTAGAGGCTTGTATCGGTCTAGGAATTTTGCAAGCACAGGAGATGAAGCAAGGGGCTTACAACCATCCAGAGGTTTAGTAAGAGTAGGAGATAAAGCAGGAGGCTTATGTCTCACTAGGGTTTCTACAGGGGCATCTGGGATGTGCACAGGTGTATGAGTATGTACATAATCTACAATTGGGGATATGATCTCTTGAGGCTCTTCAGGTTGAAAATGATCATCCTAAATTTCAACAATATACTCTAGACCAGGATCATGATAAGAGAGAAAGTAACTACAGATGAAACCAATAATATCATGAATACAATTTGAGCTTGAGTACCTGGTCTTTCTAGGCTGCTTGGTCATGCTTCAAATTCTTTCCAGTGGAGTCTTTGAGTCGGCACTGTCTGGAGCTGGTTGGAGTCGCCAGGTGAATGATCTCATCCTTCTTGTGTCTGGTCACTGTCCACCATCAGTGATCATATCTGGAGCTTTGAAGTGTACCACTGGGGAGAGCTCCCCAGTATGGTCACCATTTTGTTAGCACTCTGTAATTTTCCCAAGGCTGAAGAGGCAGTCACAGAGGCAACATCAAAACCACTTTGAGTCTTGGATCTAGCCCTCCAAGACTCAGAGAGGGATCTCTATGTCTGATATAGCTTTGTTTGAAGAGAATATTAGGCTAGCTATGAAGAACATGGGTTTGTTTATGGATTTTGAGTTGGTTTGGTTAAGGCACAAAGGACCATTGGGCAACATGGAGTCAATGATAAAGACGATGGATGAATGAATAACTAAAACGGGATGTAACCAGGCAAGATAATCATGCAAGTGGATTCTTTGAGCTTATAGAACGGGAAAGGAAGAAAATATTTTGATTCATTTCAAATGTAGAGCAGAGTATAGCTGAATTCTACACTTCAAACTTGGAAGAAAACATAAATATTGCATTGAGCCAGCACAGGGTGTCAAGAACAAATCATGTACATTACCTTCTCATAGACAATACGGAAAGAAAGGTGTATGAAATAGGAAAATCATGAGTTACATGAGGGAAAACTTCACCACTTAAACATGACACAGGAATCTGGAAACAATGTCTTTGTATTCATTCGCAAAATCATTTACAGACTACTGATCCTCTTTACAAAACAGAAAGCCATGTTTCTATATTATCTTCCCATCTGGTACCTCCAGGTCGAACCTATTTACATTAAAATCCTCTGAATAAATAGGATAGACCTCCGCATAAGTTTCAGAAGTCGGTTTCAACCGCCTCGGCCAAAAATAGCCATAAATCCCTAAAAATTTGGAACTATCCGCCATGAAAGACAAGCCTAATTTCTGCGAAAAAGGGGTCCGAACAGACATCTTTTTCTCCTCAACGCTGACACCTGGGAAAAAAATGAAGGAGGTTATTGTAGATGGGCATGTTCTGGACAAAAACCTCCTTCGGTTTTTCCAAATTCGCCTCCATCTGGCCGTAACAGCTCCCGCAAAATCAGGACTGTAACAGAAAAGTGAAAATCTGGAAACAAGGGCCTTGAAGATCGATTTGATTCTCCCTTCTCGTAGCACTGGTACAAAAACTGAGAGAGGTTTTTGTTCTTCAGCCCGTTACGGAGAAAAAACTCTCTCGGTTTCTTAAAATTCGTTTTCATTTTCCCAGAAACGGCCTCGGACGAAGACATGATGAACATGCGAAAATAGGTGAAAAAAAAGAAAAGCGATTTTTTTTTTCGGGATGGGCGGTATTCCGGACCCCCCTTAGGTGGTAAGTGGTTTTAGGGGAGGGGGTCCGCTGGAATAGGGAGCCGACACCTGTCCAATGGTGGTTTAATTGAAACTACCATTCCGAACCCCCTCTCGTTAAACTCCGGATAGTGAGGGGGGTTCGGAATTTTTAACGTCCGTTGATCTGGTTTATTATGTGATGTATGCGTGGAGGTAACATGTTTTAATAATTTGGGTTTTAATTCTAATGTTTTGTGATGTGTTGAGCTTTATTGTGTTTGTTTTTTTGTTTATTTTTTGTTTGTTTCTTATTATATTTTTTGTTTTGTTTTTTTTTTATTATATTTTTTGTTTTTTTGTTTTTTTTGTATGTTTTATTATATGTGTTTTAAGTTTTATTTTGTTTTATATTTTATTTTTTTTGTTTTTTATTTTAATATATGTTTTATATTATTTTAGTATTTTGTTTTATTTAATCTAAAAACTAATCTAGTTATTAAACTAACTTAATTATTAATTAATTAATAGTTAGTCTAACCATTTTATTTTAAATTATTCTATACTAAACTTTATTACTAGCATTATTAACTTAATGTTTTTAACCTGAGTCTGTTTATTCATGGAGGGGTAAGATATGCCAGAGGTAGTCAACGAGGAAAAATGACAAGGGAGTGAGGGCGCAACGTGGATGAAGGATGCAGGAGGGTGATGGAGGGTCGAGCGAAATGAATGGAAGGGAGAAACGAGATCGACCGAGCCAAACTTCGTCATCACGAGAGAAATGCCAAATCAACAGTCGAAGAATCGAGTTACCTATGATTATAGGTCCCCGACAAGGTCAATCTCTTCACTTAAGGTGCTTCAACAAGAGGTTTAGGGTTTCTGCAATTGCTCCTGCTAGTAACCCTAGCGGCAGTGTCTTGGGAGCTTCTTCTGCTAGTAACCCTAGCGGCAGTGTCTTGGGAGCTGCTTCTGCTAGTAACCCTAGCGACAGTTCCTCAACGAGCTCAATATCCTAGCGGCTATGTTTCCTTCCAGTGTTTAGACTAAATGAAGGAGGTGTGGGCCCATAACCTGTTAGAATATAGAAGATGGTGTGCTCGTTTTACCATTGACGATACCCTAGTCACCCAACCATAGGCCGAAGCCACCCTCCAAGAACCTTAACCTTGACTGAGAATTTCTCTGGAAGCAAACCCTAGGCTAGATAGCCAAACAAGGTGTAGCGCATCTTCCTCCAAGGATAACGCACCAACAATAGCTGATCAGATAGTCCAAACCCTAGCCAAGAGATAGTCCAAGCCAATACTGAAACTGCTAGCTACAACAGTTGCACCTGCAGCTCTCCTCCACACATGCGCACCAAACCGGGAACTGCAGTGCACGCCACTTGTTGTCTGCAATTCTGAGATGCTGTCAAATGAGAACTGGCGCCCTGTATTTATACTGGTTCTGTCAGATTTGTTGGGGCCGACTTCTCCTTCTAGATATGTGTCTGCTCAGTATATTATTATTATTTATGGCCGACTTATTCTCTTGGAGGCTAATAACCTAATATAAATTATCTTCTTGAGCCGACAATACTTATAGGGTTATTAGCCAACTCATTAGGGTTTTCTCTTGCTTTCTGGAGTCTTCTATTCTCGTCAAGTTCACACATGGAGGTAAATACTTCCTGCAACTACCATAATATTAACAGGAAGTTCAAAAGGTAAAAGAAGCCAGGAAAGAAGGAAAATGGGCAATAATTAGAAATCAAAAAGCTATTGTTAGGGATAGAGACCAGAAGGATAATAATAAATAGGAATTTGGGACACTCGAGATCCTTTTTTGGAACTATCGTGGCTTTCCATGGCGCAAAGGTCCTATGATAAGTTGGATTCCGAGTGATATTGATATTATCTATCTAGTTGAAACCTGGGAGCATGAGGAGTCTAAGGTCCCTAACATAGAAGGATTTGTCTTGTGGTCGGCATGGAACAAAAAATCACCGTAGAGGGATAGGAGGCATAGTTTGTTATATTATAAAGAGCATTGCTCCTCATATTCAACTTCATAAGATTGACCCTCTCAATTAGTACATTTGGATAGAAATTTCAGACACCAATGCTAAGAAGATGTATATAGCAATTTGTTATTTTGCACCTATTAATTCTACTTTTTATAAGAAAAATAATCTAGATAACAATTGTCCCTATAATAATTTAGAACAAGATATTTATAGTTTGAAAAATGAAGATAATATCCTCTTGCTAGGAGACTTTAATGTTAGGACTGCAACTAAACAAGCTACTCTTTTAAGTACTGATTCCAACCATAATCCTTTATGGCTAGATGAGGACCTTGTTTTATCTAATATCTACAAAAGAAGCTCCGAAGACCTAATTGAGAATTTGTTTGGTACTGAGTTGGTCAAGCTCTGCAGCTCTCAAGACCTAACAATTTGCAATGGACTAATGAAGTGGCCAAACTCCAACTAGACGACTTGTATTCATGAGCTAGGTAGTAGCGTTGTAGATCATGTGATATCTGATATCCACGTTTCCAACCAAATAACAACTTTTGACTTTTTAAATGGCCATGAGCCTGACTCTCATCATAAACCTTTAACCCTAACTCTAAACTTTTCCATACATAGGAGCACCATTGAAGAGAATTCTGATAATCAAAGGAATTTGCACTTTGACAAAAGTAAAGTTGACATTTTCTAAAAAGGATTTAAATAGTAAATTAAATCTCCTAACTTATAAGGACAACATTGAAGAACTCTATCATATTTTTACAACTACCCTTTCCACTTCTATTAACAAGTTCTCTTTCAAGGTGTCCTATAAAAAGAATAATAGAAACACCAACCCTTGGTATGATAAAGAATGTAAAATTGCTAGGAAAGCCATTAGGGATGTTTCTAATGAGTCCTTAAAACTCGATAATATCAATACATACAAAGCCCTAATTAAAAGGAAAAAAAAA
>ML854386.1:0-28403 GCA_009831015.1 Picea engelmannii | reverse complement strand
GGGTGGTTCGGAATACCACCTTTCCCCAAAAAACCAATTTCCCCAAATTTTTCAAAACCGCCCATTTTTTGTTTGTTTGACACCTCATCTTGCGAAGCGGATTCTGGGCAAACCAAGATGAAATTTTAAAAACCGAAAGAGGATTTTGTTCATCACAGGATGAAGAACAAAAACCTCTCCCTAGTTTGGCAAAGTTGCCACCATTTGGGATAATCAAAGATGTATTTCAGCCTTAGTTTTCGGATTTCTGGTTTTCTTGTTATAGTCCCGATTTTGCGAGATCTGTTTTGGCGAGGTGGAGATGAAATTTGAGAAACTGAAGGAGTTTTTTGTCCAGAACATGCCCATATACAATAACCTCATTCATTTGTTTCCCAGGTGTCATAATTAAAGAGAAACAAATGTCTGTTCGAGCCCCTTTTTTGCAGAAATTTGTCTTGTCTTTCATGGCGAACAGTTCTAGATTTTTGGGGATTTCTTGCTATTTTTGGCCAAGGTGGTTGAATTCGACCTCGGGAACCTAAGGCGAGTCTTGTTTATATATTTTATGGAATCAAATGTGCAGGGGGGGATCAATCAGGGACCATTTAATCTTGTATCAGAGCTCACAGAGCTTTCTGCATTTTCATCAATTCAATAATACAGTCGCAATGATTACATGATTCTTGTGTCAAAACTATTGGTGAAGTGCTCCTCCTATAATTTGTTTCCTCTGTTTCCATATGTTTTCTTTCCTTATTATCTGGCAGAAGTTTATGAGAAGAATTTGTTGAAAGATACACTATGTTTCTAGTTGTGGATAATATTAATGTTTTCTTCTGATATTCAGTGGCATAATTCTTCATTGCTCTATTTCTAAATTGATCATTTATTTTTCCTCCTCTTTCACGTCATTTAATTTTATCAGATCCAGTAATTTTCCTACCTTTCCCTATAAGTTTGTCTATAGAACTTGTTTTTTATTGAACTTCAAGCAGTGACTCCATAGCCCATGGTCTCTCTTCTCTGCCCCTACCCAATTCTTAAAAAAAAATCCTATTTTGCATAACTAGCCTAATATCCTTTTTCAAAAAAATCTATATCAAACAGAGAGATCCCTCTCTGAGTCTTGGAGGGATATATCCAAGACTCAAAGTGGTTTTGATGTTACCTCTGTGACTGCCCCCATAGACTTGGGAAAAATTACAGAGTGCTAAAAGAATGGCGACCATACTGGGGAACTTTCCCCAGTAGTGCACTTCAAGTTTCAGATCTGATCACTGATGGTGGACAGTGAGAAGACACAAGAAGGATTATATCATTCACCTGGTGACTCCAATCAGCTCTAGATAGTGCCAACTCAAAGACTCCACTGGAGGTATAACCTAAAGAATGGCCAAGCAACCTAGAAAGACCAGGTACTCAAGCTCAAATTTCATTCAAGACATCTTTGGTTTTATTTGCAATTATGTTTTGTCTTATTCTAAGCCTGATCAAAAGTATATTGCTGAAGATTACATTGATCATCTTCAAATTAATGAGCCTCAAGAGATCATATCCCCAATTTTATATTATGTACATACTCATACACCTGTGCACATCCCAAATGCACCTGTAGAAATCCTAGTGAGACATAAGCCTCCTGCTTTATCTCCTACTCTTGCTAAACCTTCAAATGGTTGTAAGCCTCTTGCTTCACCTCCTATACCTACAAAAATCCTAGACAGATACAAGCCTCTACATTTGCCTCCTTTTCTCCATGACCTCCCTATCAATTACATCAATAATTTGCCCAGTTTTGATGGAGAAAATGTGAAAATCACTGCTGAAAATCATATCCAAAGTCTTGAGGATTTTCTTGAGGTAGAAGATGACAATGTCTACATCATAATTTTTTCCCTATCATTGCAAGGTAAATTCAAGAATTGGTTTAAGAATCTTCCAAATGAAAGCATTAGTAGTTTCCATCAGTTTGTAAAAAATTTCTTAGATCGATGGGTGATCATGAGAAATATCTATCTCATCCTAGAAGAATATGGCGATTTGAAAAGACAACCAGGGGAGACGGTATCTCAGTTTTCAGCAAGGTTCAATAAGATATATCATGCAATTCCTGCTAATATAAGACCACCCCCAGGATCAACTCACTTGCATTTCCCAGATGCCTTCGATCGTGAGATGGCATTCCAATTAAGAGAATGGAACACTGCAACCCTTGAAGAAATGAAAAAGATTGCAGTTGACATAGAAGCTAATTTGCTACACAAAAGGTCCAAGCTAAGAGCAGAGGAAAAGGCAAAAACTGAAAATAAGCGGATGACATCCTCAGAAGTGAAATTGGACATTCTAGCCAGCACCATGGAAGAGATGATGCAGAAGATTAGCATAAGAGAAAAACTTGATGTTCAAAGACATAATGTTCCATTGATTTCAGAGAAAGAAAAGGTCATCTTTCCCAAACATTTTGTAGCTCACCCTTGGTACCATGGTTTGGATAATGATTATTTCATGTATTCCATTCACCATACAGTTGAAGATGAAGTTCAAAACTAGAGGGTGGTGGAAATTTCTCCTGACATGGTATGCATGTTCAATGGCATTTCATACATGGATGATTTACCCAAGTATGATCAGTATGATGATGATCATAAGGATGAAATAGATGTTGACTATTCAAAGCAATCAACTGCATGTCGTTGGCAGGAAGAAGATCAATTACAACTCAGATATGACAATCATCCTCTGCCCAAAAATCATGACAGCGATGAGGAAAAATCTTTGCCCTTATGTTTCTCATCTTTTCAATTTCTGAAAAGAAACTCTAGGCAAGTTATAAATAGTGAAGACAAATGTTTTTATGATGAGTTAGTAAAGGATGTCATTGATAACATGGGACCTGTTTTAGACCCAAAATCACAGTCACTAATTTCCCTTGATTTTCGAAGTCCAGATGGAATTCTAGAGCTAGAAACAAGATTTGAAACAGTGGAATGTAATTCTGTCCCATTATATTATGATTCATTTCAAATTTTGAAGGAGACTCTTGAACAAGTGTTGAAGGATAAATACATAAAAAGTCAGGAAATTTCATTTGAATCAATGCAACAGTCTTGTCAGTCTTTTCAGGATCCAGTAGTTGATCGGTTGGATGACCTGTGGGGTCAAAATCATTCTTCATTCACCAATCATGAGCTGAAAAGTTTTTATGATATTGACATGATCAGGTAGTCAGTTATAGGGGTGTGTTCAACAGAAGCATCATTTCAGAACCCATCAGAAATGTTGCAGCCATGTCTGGAAGTGCATGAATATGCAAATAACATAACTAAAACATCAAATCATGAAGTTGAGTTGGTTAAATGTGAATATTTAGTAATAGGTCAAGTTTATCTTAATCCAGTGGCTATTTATATGGAGAAATTGTTCATTACAGCGCCACAATGCATTCCCAGTATTTTTGTTATGTGTCGTGCTTATCAAGCCCCTTGTGATGAGGATCAGGATGGAAAGAATTTCATGATTCCTATGCAAGTTCTATTTCTGATATTGTTTGAAAACATTGAAAGAGAAAAGTTGTTAGAGAAGTTGCTTGACTGGCTGCATTGGCATTATTGTATCATTTAGAACGACAAAATTATCAGTAGCATAGGGTAGGTAGGAGAATGTGAATAAGCTCAGCATTATGAGCATCTATTTTTTAGCAGTGTTCATTTTGATTTGGTTTTAGTTGCAAGATCAAAATAGGTACAGGTTGCAGAATAAGATTTTGGGATCATCCCAATGGATAAAGCATTGGTCTGCATGTTCAGAGTTCAGTGGTTCTTGACACCTCCTGAAAGAGCTTCCATCCCCAAGTGGAGCCTATTTTAGAGTCCTATAATCATAGGTAACTCGATTCTTCAATTGTTGATTTGGCATTGCCCCGGTGATGAAGACTTCTGTCTCGATTAACCCTTTTTTCCCCTCCATCCATTTCGCTCGATCCTCCATCACCCTGCTGCATCCTTCATCCACTGTTGCACCCTCACTCATTTATCCTTTTAACCCATTAACTACGTCCCTCTCGCCACTCATCCCTGCATCAATAAACAAACTTAGGATAATAAAATTATTGGTTAGTTTAATAAGGTAATTGACCGTAAATAAAAGATAAGATTAATTAATAATATTAGAAATTAATTAATTAATTAAGTTAATTAGTAATAAGGCCAGCAAAAAAATTAGTGTAGTTAGAATAAGTTAGACTTGTTAATAATAAATTTATCATTAACTAATTAATTAATGATGAATAATTAAGTGAGTTGTTAATAATTAGGTTATTTTGTTAGAATAAACATTAATCAAAAAATAAAAAACAATTAATATTAAAAAACATACAAAAAAAATACAATAAAACAAAACACGTAAACAAAAACGTAATATATATAAAAAAAGAAGAAGTAATAATTAAAAACAAAATATCAAAAACATGTAATACATATAAACTTAAATAAAACAAATTATAAAACATTAAAAAGTAAAAACAAATTATAAACATATTAAAATAAAACAAAATGTCAAAAAAAAAATAAAGTAAAAATATAATGTGCACCTTTTGCACATATCCCAAAGCAAATAAATCAAAGTTCATAAAAAATTTCGGACCCCCCGTGCTTTTTGAACTTTAAAGGGGCGGGGGGGGGGTTGATAAGTGGTATTGGGAGGGACACTTGTCACCTCCAGGTGATTTCATACCCCCCTCCCCTTCCCAATACCACTTACCACCTCAGAGGGGGGTCCGGAATACCACCTTTCCCAAAAAAAGCACTTTTTCCCAATTTTTCAACACCACCCATTTTTTGTCTGTTTAACACCTCATCCTAAGAAGCGGATTATGGGCAAACGAAGATGAAATTTTAAAAATCGAAATATTTTTGTGTTCATCACGGGTTGAAGAACAAAAACCTTTCCCAGTTTTTGCAAAGGTTCCACCATTTGGGATAATCAAAGCTGTGTTTCAGCCTCATTTTTCGGATTTCTGGTTTTTCCTGTTACAGTCCAAATTTTGTGGGAGTTGTTTCGGCGAGGTGGAGACGAAATTTGAGAAACTGAAGGAGGTGTTTATCCAAAACATGCCCATATACAATACCCTCCTTTAGTTTTTACCCATGTATCAGCATTAAAGAGAAACAAATGTCTGTTTGGACCCCTTTTTGGCAAAAAATTGTCTCGTCTTTCATGGCGAACAATTCCATATTTTTGGGGATTTGTTGCTATTTTTGGCCAAGGTAGTTGAATTCGACCTCGGGAACCTAAGGAGAGTCTTGATTATATATTTTATGGAATCAAATGTGCAGGGGGGGATCAGCCAGGGGCCATTTTTAATCTTGTATTAGAGCTCACAGAGCTTTATGCATTTTCATAAATTCAATAATACAGTTGCAGCGATTACATGATTCTTGTGTCAAATCTATTGGTGAAGTGATCCTCCTATAAATTGTTTCCTCTGTTTCCATGTGTTTTCTTTCCTTACTATCTGGCATAATCTTATGAGCAAAATTTGTTGAAAGATACACTTTGTTTCTAGTTGTGGATAATATTAATGTTTTCTTCTGATATTTAGTGGCAGAATTCTTCATTGCTCTATTTCTAAATTGATCATTTCTTTTTCCTCCTCTTTCATGTCATTTAATTTTACCAGATCTAGTAATTTGCCTACATTGCCCTGTAAGGTTGTCTGTAGAACTTTTTTTTGATTGAACTTCACACAGTGACTCTATAGCCCATGGTCTCTCTTATTTGCCCCTACCCAATTCTTAAAAAACAATCCTATTCTACATAACTAGCCTAATATATTTTTTCAAACAAATCTATATCAAAAAGAGAGATCCCTCTTTTAGTCCTGAAGGGATAGATCCAAGACTCGAAGTGGTTTTGATGTTACCTCTGTGACTGTCCCCAGAGCCTTGAGAAAAATTACAGAGTGCTAACAATAGGGATATCAAATTTCTCAATACATTTTACCCTACATTGTAGGAGAAGACAGACACTAAGTTGAAGATATATACAACATTTCATCCATAGACATATGAGTGGAAAGAAGTATTCAATGGGAATTTGGTGCAACTTTTAAGGGGTTATAATTAGAAGCATTCGAAGACTTGGGATGAAAAAATTATCTACATACAACAATATTATAATAGACCAATCCACACTTCTACTAGTAAGTAACCTTTTGAAACTTGCTTTGGGTATCTGCCACCTTCACTCTTGGATGTTGTATATGGACAGTAAGGAGGACTGAGGGAGGACCTAACATGAGATGCATTGAGATTAGATTTTCTTTTTAGAATATTAGGAAAATACATTTGCAAGTATATGAGACACTAAAGAAGTCACAGAAAAAATGCAAGGCTACACATGATCAACATAGAACCAATAAGTCATTCAAAGTGGAAGATAGAGTTTGGTTATAGTTGAACAAGTAAATACTACAATGTCCTAGTACGAATATCAAGGCTATACGATTGGACAATTTTAGATGTTGGGTAAGGTAGGAGATAATGCCTATAGACTCATTCTACCCAAAAACATGCACATTTACTCAATATTGAATGTGGATAATATCAAACTCCATGATCCTTCCATGTTGGATCATGAGGAGGAGATAGTACTACCTTCCATAAAGGACTTAGCACCATAGGTTCAAACAAAGTTGGAAGAGGGCACAATTTTTCAGAAGAAGGTCATAACTATAATACAAGGGTAACTCGACCTTTGGCATATTGAGTTGAAAGGAAAACTTCCAGGAAAAGCAAAGTGGTACTCTAGGGAGAAGGTAGAGGAAACATTTCCTCACCTCATTCAATAAATATTTTAGGGACCAAAAGACTCCCTAAATGGGGAGTTATGATCCATATTGGATGATTATATTAATTTTCATCTATCTAAATGCTTTTAGAGTGAAAACAATTAGAAGAATCAGCTTGTAGGGTCATTTCAATGACAAGTCCTAGTTTGGAAAATTTGGGTTTCAAACCTTCTCGATCCATTTCGAGGCACCAATTGACATTTGTTTGTTTCAAAATTTCCTAGCATGAGAAATAACCCCTTAACTCTATGCTAAACATTGATACGTTTCCAACGGTGCAACAATCATGCCAATTGAAGCTCGTATTAAGAATTTGTGCCTCCCACAAGTTGACCTACCGTGTTGACCACCATAGTACAAGTGGACACCATGTCATCCCTTATTACACAGGAGTATGGGGCTAGCCACATATGGAATTTCAATAGTATTTTATAAGGTCCAAAACCTTATCACAATTGATGGTTGAGGAAGTCAAAAACCTAACCCTAGATGGCTATCAGGTGATGTAAAATATCGATCTACTAGGAGGAGAAGGTGTTCCATTATTCAACATTGTATTTGTTCCATAGTTAAGGAGAGAACCTACAAGTGGAATTTTGAGAGAATAATTGAGGAGGAGAGATATTGTAGCATCCATACATGCCATAGTGTCAAAGGAAACTCTGCAAAGAGCGCCTCTTCCTTTGTACTTTCATTTGAAGAAAAGAGAGTAAAGTAGCCTCACCTTCTAGATGGGTTTTCTACCATATTGGATTTCCCAAATTATATCTTGTGTTTATTTGTAAATAATGTGTGGTGTTTTTTTCTCTATATTTTTTTCATTTCAACTATTTCATACATTTAAAGAAGAAAACCAATAATTAAAGAATCTAAGATCTCAAGGAAATTAACCTTACAGTAAATATTTCAGTATTTTGTTAGATCTGTTGTGAGAAAATATATAGTGGAATATCCATGCATTCTTATAGATAATATTGGTATCAAAGAATATTTTCTTGGGGAATTTGTGGACTGTTATAGGGATCTAGGAATTAGTTTAAGAAGAAATTCATAGAACCCTAGCCATGGTCGATGAGTCTATTCATAATAATAGTCGAGATCTAAAAGAGGAGTTATTTTTTAGGCTGGAAGAGAAAGTCACTGACATATATTATCATATGTCCCTCCTCACAGTGGCTCTATCAAGTAAGCTTGGACCATTTTCAAAGAATCTAGAGGCTTGAAATTAGATATTGGATCAGACGGGAAACTGGAGATAGCGAAGACCTAGAAAAGGATTCATGAAAAGAACTCGAGAAAGAGAAGTTGAGTTCCAATACCACAAACCCTTCATAGTATTTATTCAATATGGAAGAAAAAGTGGGCATAATTCCATACCAAGGTGAGATCAATTCATTAAATTGAATGACTAGTTGCAACAACTTGAAGTTTATCTCAAGATTCACCATATAGATGAAAAATAAAAGATAGAATTTTCTAGATTGAAGTTAGAGGGCCATGCTTTAATCTTGTGGGAAATCCATATGGAAACATAGAGACTGGAGGGTAATATACTAGTAAATAAGTGGGAGGATTTCAAAACCCTCATTAATTCCTAGGTCTATTCTATTGGGTATGTAGAGGACCAATGTATCTGTTGGCAATACTTTAGGCAAAGGAAAGGGCATAGTGTATACGAGTACACCACCAAGTTTAGAAACATGGTCATCATGCTAGGTATCTCTCCTAAGAAACTAAATGTATTCCTCAAGTATATGGGAGTAATACATAGTCATCTATGAAAGCAAGTGATGATTTTCAAGCCAAGGAAAGGGGACGAGGCATGTGTATTGGCACAATACCTACAAAAAATGAGCCACAATAAAGGGAAACCAATAAGTTCCAAGAATAAAGAAAACTAAGAAGTTTCTAAGGAGGGGAATAAGTGGAAAGGGGGGAAGGATAAGAATATGACAACGACTACACATCAATATCAGGATCCTAGTAGCTATTGTGCCCCTTGAAATATTGATGGGAACATTGACGAAACATGTTAGTAACTACTTATGGTGATGAATACCAAGAACCACAAGAAAGATGAAAAGAAAAAAAATATTTTATCCACAAATTCTAGCAATTAGGTAAAAAGAAACTTCTATGCATATGAGAAGATTGTATGCACATCAATGCAGAAGTAGGTGACTCTATGTATCGTTCATCATGAGGCAAAGAAGGAGATGACCAAAATATTCCACATCAAGATTTAGGTCAAAAAGACCAAGATAGATGCTTTGTTTGAATTTGGTTTATGGGATAATATCATAGCAATGAATCTATTCAACAATATTGGATTGGAGGTTTGCAAACAACCTATCACATATCCATTGGGATGGGTAAAAACGATTACAGAGATCAAGCTAACAAAAAAGTGCAAGATTAAATTTGTTGCAAGTGTTGATTTTATGGATGAAGTGGAATTGGACATAGTATCTCTTGACGTATATGTATTAGTTTTTTAAAGAACCTAAATGTACATGAGGGATGGAATCTTCATGTGGAGATCCAACCAGTACCAACTAATCAAGGATGGGAAGTCCTGCATCATAAACGCTCATAAAGGTAAGTCAAAGATCTTCTTGGTAAGTGTTAGCCAAGCGAATAAGTTGATTAGTTCAAGTAGGAAATATATTTTAATTTTATTAAGAGAAAATCATACTAAGGATGAGTCGATAAGAGTGAAGGAACCATTGGAGGGGTGTATTAAAGATAATAAACATCAGTTGGAGGAGTTTCTATAGGTATAGAGAGGAGTGTTCCAGGAGCCTAAAATTACATCAACTAAGAGGAAAGTGGAGCACTAAATAAAATTATTTCCACACTCCACATTTCAAAATATTTTGTTTTATATATAGTCTATTCTAGAAACAAATGAAGTGAAGAAGTAGTTTCAGTAGTTGTTGAAGTAGCGTGTGATTTTACCAAACACCTCTCCTTGTAGGTCATCTATTATAATGGGACCTGGTGAATGTTGTATCTACTACAAGTAATTGGAGAATATTACGCTAAAGCATCGATACCCTCTACCAAGGATCGATGATCTGTTAGAGTAGTTGCAACATGAAAAATATTTCCCTAATTTGGATCTCAAATCAGGATACCTCTAGGTACGCGTCAAGGAAGAAGACGCATAAAATACTTCCTTCAAGACAAGGAAAGGTTTGTATGAATGGTTAGTCATGCCATTTGGTTTATTTAATGCACCAACTACATTAATTATGAGACTAATGAATGATGTATTACACCCATATCTAGATTCATTTGTTATAGTCTATTTGGATGATATATTGGTTTATAG
Organism: Picea engelmannii; assembly: GCA_009831015.1. Taxonomy (NCBI): domain Eukaryota; kingdom Viridiplantae; phylum Streptophyta; class Pinopsida; order Pinales; family Pinaceae; genus Picea; species Picea engelmannii. Next base: position 18,240 of record ML854386.1, on the reverse strand, counting down.
TGCTACCTACGAGGATCACATCTCACATCTCATGTAGATGTTAGAGACTCTAAAGAAGCACCAAATGTTATCTAAACTCAAGAAATGTGAGTTTTCTCAATGGTCTTTGGTCTATTCGGGGTATGTGATCGGTCGAGGTGAGCTCAAGATTGGTCCCAAAAATATGGAGGCCATCATGAAGTGGTTACTTTCTACAAATTTCAATGAAGTTAGGAGTATTTTTTTGGAAACAGAGTACTTGTGGAATTTCATGGCTTCATTTTCAATAGTAGTTGCACCACTCCACTATTGAAATTATGCTTATACTGAGACAGAGGGGTGAATTGGTATAATATACTTTTCCATTTATTTAACCATTCATCAATCATTCATTAAATGAGAAACAATAATCACATATAAACTATAATCACAATGCATAGAGTTGAACATGGAAACCCAATCAAAAAAAAAAAAAAACCTTATCTTTATAAAATCATGTAGGCACCAACCTATTATTAGAAATATTGTAGGAAACAACCTATTAGCATATTTATTTTTTAGTAAAGTTGGGAGTTTTTTCAGAGTTTGTAAAGTCATAACTTGGTCTTGGGAAGACCAAGGCATTCCTAATTGACTCTTGGTGTGTGTGTGTGTGTTTTGTTTCATGGGCCGGTTCAAAGGCCTTAGGTCATTGATCAAATGAAGGATAAGATGTATGTCAAAGTCGATTCATAAGTCTAGGAAGGAAATTCATGTTAAAGGCATCATTGATCATCATCACATATGATGAGATTAAAAAAAGGGTAACGATCACATATCATGTCATTTATACCTTGGAAACTGAAAATATGTGTGCACTGTAAAAATTTGATGCAAATGTTACCTGAAACAACTTGGGAAGTCTCATCACCTAAAACAGGGACTTTCCCTTTCAAAATATCTCCCTATAAACTCATGCATGCATATTTTCCACCTTTTGTCCATTTGCATGCATCGTCGACCTATGATCATCCATTTTCCTCTCAAAGCAAGCTTCAAAGAACCCTTTGCTACACAACCCAATTTTCTTTCTACACAAACTCTGTGCAAGCTCTCTCACTATGCAAACTCTATTGTAGGTGTTTTTTCTACGCATTCATTGTTCACTTGTTTTTGTTGTGTAAAAATAGTAAGTCTCTTTTTTTCCATGCTAGCATACCTTCTCAAAAATCCTTCCTCTCATTTAGTGAAATCTCTTAACACTAAATAGAGAAAAACCTAACCCCCATGTTTTGTTGTGTAAATTGTCCACCTGATTTTTGGTACAGAATATAAAAAGGAAAGAAATTTCACTGAGAAAGAAAAGAAGGTCCTTGAGGTTACAAATGAAAATTGATGAAGAAAGAAAAGATAAATTGAACCTTCTTGCTGAAATGACAGAGATATGAGTGAAGAAGCCTTACAGTTTTTTCTTTTTGGATATGAGGTCATCCCAATTTTTTGTTTAAGTCATAGAATTTGTGGGAAGCATGCATTTTATGTTGGAGAAATGTTTTCACAAGGGTGACAACATAAAACATTTCCTGGGCACAGTTGGTTTTTGACTGGTAAATTGTCATACATAGCACTTGCGTAGCGAGTTCTCTCTACACAAATTTTGTAGAATCACATGATTAAAAAGGACAACATGAGGTGAATGGAAAATGATTTTTGAGGCAAACACAGGTCCCCAATTAATTTTTTTGACTTGGATCTGCATGAATTACAACAAAATGGAGTTTTCTACTCAATTGTTGTAGGTTTCAGTTACACGGTGTGCACGCTACGCAAATGAAAATTTTGCATTCAACCTCAAGATAATTCCTTGAGAAAATGGAGAGTATTTTGGAAAAAACCAGAGAGGTTTTTTCAAGAATGAGCTAAATAAAAAAAACCTTTTTCATATTTTACACAGGTGTCATAGTTTGAGAGATTCCGAGGATCTGGAGAATAATTTTTGAAAACCAAAAGAGGTTTTTGTCAATAACAAACCCAATAACAAAAGAATCATTTATTTTTACACATGTGTTATTATTTGGAAGATATGAAATTATCTTCGAGTCATATTTTCCAGAATTTTGCAAAGCCATATTTGCTGACAAAGTTCTAGAATCTTTGAAATTTGACTTGATGGTCCTCCAACTCAGCAAGGTGGATCCAAAATTGATATGGATATTGAATCTTTCATACTCTCCTATCAGATCCCATAATTTTCTCTTCAGTTGGCACATTTTTAGTTGGTCAAAAATAAAACTCTAAATAGTAGGATATGAGCAGAGTTTTGGCAAATATTTGTTCATCACCTATTGTAACAACTCTGTATTTTTGGAAAATATGGATTTCAACCTCTTTATGCTAGAATATGATATTTATCTCTATAATTGATAAATTTGAAGGTGCAAAAGGGGGGCGAGTGGGCAGAAAGTACAATCATTTTTATCCTTATTGTAATATTCTCTTAATATGAATGAAATACAAATGTAGAAGTCCTGAACTTTTTATGAAAAAGATTCTAATGGTGGTGGTATGAAATTTGTACTCTAATATTTGTATGTACTTCTTGTGTCCTTATTTTCATCTTCATTTTCTTATGTTTAAATTGGATAATTAAAGGGTCTAGAATTCATCCAATGATGCTTTAGACTCAAGTGATTTAAACTTTGTTTCTCTTCTTAAATAGGTCAGAATTCATCTTTCATGGTGCTCTAATTTTGTTATACGTTTCTTTTCCTCTTACATCGTACACAACCAAACTCAAAACTGAAATCTCATCACCTAATTTATCCTTTGTTCCTCTGGAAAGTTCTACCTACCAGTCATTGTTTTCATTTGTTTTCAGGGATTGACTCCATTTCCAAATGGTACTTTTTCTCTTGCTTGTCCTACCATATCTTTAAAACAAAAACAAAAACAATCTTATATCAAAATATGACCTATGAGTGTTATTATTGTATAATTCTTGAGTGTGAAAGAATTTTGATTTTTGAGAGAGCCCTCTCTAATCGTATAGGTATGAATACAATCTAAAGTTGGTTGAAATAGTTACCTTGGGGTTTCTTTGATAAAACCCAAAGAAAATACCAAGTGATAACACAACCTATTGGAGACACCAATATCCTTAACTTAGCACCAACTCAGCACGATGTAGGCACCAACCTACTAGAGACACTAATATCCTCAACTGCGAACTAACCTAACAACACCTATAGGTACCAAACTATTGTTACAATATTTGTAGGAAGAAACCTCCTAGAGACACCAATCCCCTCACCTGAGAACTAACTCAACAAGATATGTGTGGAAACCAATCCAATATATTAATACATATAGTACTTATGACTTCACCTGCATGCTTCATTCCAAATACAATCCTTCAAACCCTAGTCATATGTATCTTTCATGCCCTAGATGTCCTCATAACATCATTCCATAATATAATCCCTGACAACAACATCACAACCTCATAATAGCGCACATGGCAACATGACAGTGATGAAAACATCACAACCTCAGAATAAAGCACATGGAAACATCATAGTGATGAAAAAATCATAACATCTAAATAGTGCATATGACAAAATCACATTGACGACAACCTAATAATAGTGCACACGACAACATCAAAGACCTATAGTGCACTTTGAAAACAAGAAAGACCCCAATAAACACTTTAGACTTCTTTTGCACACTTTTATATACCAAAACAACACCACAACACCTTTAGCGTACCTCAGAATTGATATCTCTCTTGGTTTCTCTACAAATGTGCACATATGTCTTGTATTTATAGAAATTATGTCCCCACTTTCTGGGTCAACTTGTAAATATTGGTTGAGTCGACCTCAATTTTCTGGCTAAGTTGTCGGACGAAAAAATTCATATCTCCTCATTCCTAGGGTGTTATGGGGAATTCCATATTCCATTGGAAAGGTACAGGAATATGGTTTCCAATTATATAAATCATGTTATCATTTGACATAGGTATGCACAGTAAAACTTCCTTCAAAGATAGGGTATCCAAACTGACCATCAAAAATCCAAAACTAATACTTTCAACAATCTCCATCTTGATAGCTTTGCCTTGGAAATATGTAGTCTTGTAATATTTATATTGGACATTCGTAGACTCCCTTTATATTTTACATCAATGAAAACAATATTTCCAACAATCTTCCCCTTTTTCATTTACGAAAAACCTTAATAAATTATGATACTCCCCATGTCTGCAAATTTCCTTATGTGTGTAATTCTTCCTATGTCTGAAAATTATCCCCCTTTCACATCAATGGAAAAGGGATAATACCTCTAATACTGTGCTTCCCTTTACTAACAGGATGAGAGAGATATCACTACCATACAACATTTTTATCCTTTGGATTTATCGAGTATGTATACATCTCTTGAGGTTTTGTTTTAATTTTCCGCTAATCTTCCTAAAGTTGTTTTTCTTATCTCAGACCCTTTAGAATGAAATATGAGGTTGTAACCTTGATCACACATTTGGCTAAAAATGATAAGGTTATGCTTTAACCCTTAAACATACAATACAATATGTTTCTTATTCTTTCCATTATCAAGACTAACAATACCTTTTCCGAGTATCCATGCAGAAGCCTTATCTCCAAAAGTAACACTTCCTCCTTTTTCTTCCTTCAAGGTGAGAAACTTACAATGGTCCCCTGTCATGTGTTTTGAACATCCACCATCAATGTACTATTGGTTCCATTCATTTTGAGCATAAAGTACAAGTCCACATTCTTCCTTCCTTGGTTCTTCTTGCTTCCTTTTCCACACCCCAGTGTATTATTCATTTCATCCCTGTTTTTTTTAGGATAATTTATCATGTTGCTTCTATAGTCATGTACTATGTTCCCATAGTTACTGCATTTATAACATTCAATATCAAGTGGAGAAAAAAATAAATTGTTGTTTCTGTTAGAAAACCCATGAGAACTTCTGGTTTTGTTTCTCACATAATCATCCTTTTAGTTTTTGTAAGAAGCTTTATTTATATCTCTCACATAATCAATTCTTTTATAAGCTCTACAATCTATTGCTTTATGACCAAAATTATTGCAAGAAAAACAATAGCCAAGAAATAGATTCTGGTATCGGTTTGTGAAAGGTCTTTTTGGTGGAACAACTCTTATAAACTCATTCTTATTGTTCTTGTGAGAAGAATCAAGTTTTTGTTGGTCATAATTTACTTTCCTACTGCTTCTTTCATTGTTGGTGGATCCTTTGAGAATATTTTCATATCTTTCATGCTTTTCTTCATTTTCTTTTTTCTGATGGCTTTGTGACTTTAATATTACATCTCTCTCAATGTTCTTTTGTTTATCGCCATAGCCATGACCTGTCTTGATGAATGGTAACCTTTGGAAACTGAGAATATTATATAATATTCTATTACTCTTTCCAAACTTGAAGCTTCTATTCAAATGATCAATTATTTTCTCTAGTTCCTTAAGGAAACTATTTCAGCTTCTATCTTCTCGCAATTTTCTTCCTTTTCTTTCAGCTAGATTCTCACCACTTATTTTATCTTGTTTTCCTCTTCTATTTGAGTCTTCATGATAATAATTGTATTCTCTTTTACTTCAAGATAATGATCCTTCTTTTCATGTTTTTTCAATTGCTCCTTATTCTTTATGTTCTCTTCCCTAAGTTTGTCTATTTCTTCTAACACACTAACGAATTATTCTTCAAGATTCACTTCCCATCAACGTCTTCTTCTTCTTCTTATGAATATCAATTTTATTTCTAATTATCACAATTTTCTTCATCAGTAGGTTTTTTTTCCATGGAGAGAGATTGTTCTTTATCATCCTTATCTTCCCTTTCTTTGAATTTTCTAGGTCCTCCTTTTATCTTTCTCACAACTTGTGCTTCTTCTATCTTTGATTCATAACAGGAACAATGATCGAATCCCTCTTCACAGGATCTCTCTTCATAAATGTTTTGTAGATTTTCCCAAATATGTTTATATGTTTTACACTTCATTACCTTGACAATCTCAGAATCTGGTATGCCACTCAAGATGACCTCTATTGCTTTTTCATTTTTTTCACCTGAATCCTTCCCAACTTCATATGTATAACCTGTTCTGATTGATTCCAAAATAATAAACCCAAGTGTATACAAATATACCTTCATTATTATACTCCATGTTTCATAGTTTAGTCCATTAAACAAAGGAGCTTTGTTTGTAGGGAGACCTTCTTTACAATCCATATGTGTTTAGGATTTTCCTTCTAGTGGTCAAATTGTCTCTAAAGGAAGCTACACTGATACCAAATTTTGAATTTATGCTTATACAGATAGGGTGGGGCGAATCAGTATAAGATGCTTTTTTTTTATTTAACCATTCATTAATTGAAAAACAATAATCACATATAAAATCAAATCACAGTGCACAAAGTTTAACATGGAAACCCAATTGGGAGAAAACCATAAAACTTATCTTTATAAATTCATGTAGGCACCAACCTACTATTACAAATATTGTACACACTAACCTACTAGAGACATCTCAACCTTATATTAGTGCACACAACAATATCACATCCTTAGAATATCACACGCGACAACATCACAATGACGACAACATCACAACCTCATAATAGTGCACATGACAACATCACGGTGACGACAACATCACAACATCATAATAATGCATACAAAAAAATAACAATGACGACAACATCACAACCTTAGAATAGTGCACACGAAAACATGACAGACCTATAGTGCACCTAAAGAAGAATAAATACCCCAAGAAAATCCTTTATACTTCTCTTTCACACTTTTAGATCCCAAAAAGACACCCGAACACCTTTAGTGAACCTCAAATCAATTCTTTTCACCTCAGAATTGGTCTCTTGATTGGTTTCTCTACAAATGCCCACATCTATCTTGCATTTATAGTATTTGTGTCCCCACTTTCTAAGCTGACCTTTAAACACTAGTTGAGCTAACCTCAATTTTCTCGCTGGGTTTTCGGATGGAAAAATTATTATCTCATCATTCCTAGGGAGTTATAGGGAATTCCATATACCATTGGGAAGGTATTGGAATCCATCTATATAAATTGTGCTCGAATTTGAGCTAGGTATGTAGGGTAAAAATTCCTTCAAAGATAGGGTATCCAAACTGACCATTAAAAATCCAAAAGTAATACTTTCAACAATCTCCATATTGCAATATTTGTCTTGGATGTCTGTAGGATTGTAATATTTGCATTGGACATATATAGTTTCCCCCTATATTTGAAATCAATGACAACAATATTTCAAACATTCACACCATAACTATGAGTGCTAAGAGTTAGTGGGGGAAGAATTAACAAAAGGATTTTGATGAGTTGAAAAGAAAGATAAGTCAAGAACCATTTATCACATTACCAAACTTGAAAAATCATTTCAATGTGGAGACAAATGTAATTGGGTATGCCATGGGAGTAGTTATGATGTAAGGAGGAAGGCATGTATGTTTTCATTCTGAAATATTTTATGGGGTAGTTATGAATTACCCTACCTATTGCATGGAACTTTATGCCCTGGTTCAAGCTATCAAGAAGTGGAAGCACAGTCTGATGGAACTACAAGGAGAAAACCTTCTTGTGAGGGTTTTTATGGAACCTCCCTGAAAAATATATCCCTTCTTTATTTATAGTGGAGGTTGTTAGAGGAGGTGGGTGAACAAAGGTGTTTGCAAAGTTTTTTTTAATTAGTTTTCCTTTAAAGTGTTGTAACATCAAGCATTGATGGTTCATCACACATCTCATGGTTTCAGTCAGTTGAAAGTTCAAATTACATATGAATACAGTCAATTGGGTAGTCGACATGCATGTCAGTTGAACAATTGACTAACAAGCGAATATAGTTAGGAGGTGGATTGACCAACCCTACAATCGAATATAATTTGGATGGATAGTCGGTCAATTTGAGTCCCATCAAGCTGACTTGACATAGCTGATTTTGTTGAGTCATCTCTAACCTATGATAGTTATATTTGGACAAGATCTTCCAGATTTTGTTGGAGTCGGTTAGATATTGAGACTATAAAAGAACACCCCTTGAATCATTATCACAATTTGGAGTGTGAATTGAGATTTCACAATAGATCATGCAGATCAATATGTGCAATATGCACTATGATTTTTTGATCATAGTACGCTATGCTTAAGTGTTGTAACAATGTCCTCAGATGCCACCTATTCTTTAAAATTTTTGTCCCTCTTTTATTGTATGCATTACTATGTTATTTGTTTCATATTATGTTCCATGTTATTTCCCATCATGGTATCAGATCCAATGGTTTAAATATCGACTTGTTATTTGCAAACCTTGCTAATTCAGATGCATTGCATGATTGACTCTGGTTTGACAATTTATTGATTGGAACTTATTGAAAAAAGACTAGTCTTCCTATCGAATATGGTTTCGAAGATGGATCCTATTATTCTAAATGGATCAAATTATGCAGTATGCGCTCCAGATATGGAAACCCTATTGAAAATCAAGGGACTGTGGCAGTATACCAAGGTTGTGATTCCATATCCAAGAGATGCTTCTGCAAAATATTCAATTGATGGGAATAAGGGTGAAGCTATAGGGGTCATCACGACCTACATATCACAGGAAATGCGATTTCATCTTAGTGGACTTCCACATTTGGAGTGGAAGAATATGAAGTCCTTGTTCGATCGAGTCAATGAGAGTCACTTCATGCAGTTAAATAAAGAGTTGATCTCTCTCGATCCTCATTTCTTTGAGATCATAATGGAGGACTATTTGGTGCATGCTAAGGAAATCTAGTTGAAGTTGAGTGAATGTGGAGAGAAATACAAGAAGAAGGATGGACTTGAAGGAAATGTGTGGACTATTTGCTAACCTGTTGATAATTTCACCTTCCAAGTTGGGAGTTATCAGGCCTTGATGTATCATAATACACATAATGAATGGGTTTTCAACTTCTGGTCCACTCATCATATGGTGGAGGATGCCACTTAATTCATGATATTGAATAAAGATGAGGAAAGTAGAATCTATGTTGATGATGTTTTTTCTTTGGATGTTGTTGGTCAAGGTGATGTATCTTGTCGACATGTATCATGTGTCGAATATTAGTGTCAATATGCTGTATATTTCTTAGTTGAATCAGAATGGTAATATTATAGAATTTTTTCCATGTCGGTTTTATTTTTGGGATTTGAAGAAAGGAAATTTGATTGTCGATGACGAGTTTCTGGACTTGAAATACAATTTATACAAGTTCAATGAATCGAATCGACCTGAATCTGAACCAACTGCACTTATTGCTCACACTTATGAGAGAATTAAAATTTGGCATGAACGAATCAGACATATGAATTTCCAAAGTCTGTAGGAACTAACAACTCAAAAAATGGTTTTTGTTTTACCAAGGGTGTTTTCCCCTGAAGGTGTGTGTAATGGTTGTGTACTTGGGAAGCATCATCAGGAAACTTTCAACTTTGGACAAACATTATGAACACATAACCTACTAGAAAAGGTTCACATTGATGTATTTTATATTAATTTACCTTCACCGGCCAGTGCAAGGTACATTTTAACTTTCATTGATGATTTATCTCATTTCACATGGGTCTTTTTCCTGAAGAAAATAAATATTATCTTTGAAAAGTTCAAAGAATTTTGGGCATTTGTTGAAAGGAAATGTGGTTTACCCATCAAGTGCTTGAGACTAGACAATGGTGGTGAGTATGTCAATCAACCTTTTGAAGAATACCTACTTTAGTATGGTATTGACAAGTAGCGGTCGGTTCCTCACACACCTCAACAGAATGGCATTGTTGAATGAACAATGTTCACATTAGTCAAAATGGATAGATGTCTTTCTCAAGATAAAGACTTTCCTCCTTTCTTCTGGGATGAAGCAATGTATTGTGTCAATTATCAACTCAATCACATCTCGATTCAAGTTGTTCCTTCCATGAATCCATTTGAATGATGGTATGGGAAAAAAACTTATGTTGGCCACCTCCATGTTTTCAAACATGTTTCACGGGCCCACATTCTTGATGATTGTTGAAAGAAGTTGGAGAAAAAATTAATTCATTCATTAGATAGATGTGAAGAGTTCCTTTCTTCATGGAGACATATATAAATAAATTTACATGGAACAACCACCTAGATTTGTGACAGATTCCAATTTGGTATGTTGACTCAAGAATTCACTTTATGGTTTGAAGCAGGCTCCCCGGGACTGGTACACTAAAATCAATAGTTTCTTTCTTCAACTCGATTTCAGATGTTATGACTTTGATCACATCCTGTATGTTTTCCACTCCAATGGAGCCACTCTGATTCTTTGTTATACATTGATGAATTGATCATTATTGGAAATCATCATTCTCTCATCCTTAGATTGAAGAAACAACTTGTTGACTCCTTTGATATGACAGATCTTGCCACTCTGCATTATTTTTTGGGTCTTCAAGTATTACCACTGTGTGATGATTTTTTATTTCTCAATCTAAATATGTAATGGATCTATTGAAACATTTTAATATGGGTGATTTCAAGCCTTGTTCCACTCCATTTCAGTCTGGATTGAAGCTTACTAAAACTTGTCCAACACCTGTTATCGATGATAATATCTATCGATAATTGGTCGACAATATTATTTATCTTACTCATAGTTGACCTGATATCTCCTTTATTGTTATCATGGTTTATCAGTTCATGTAGTATCCCATAGAAACCCATTGCAAAGAAGTCAAATGCATTGTTCAATATCTGAAGGGTGTCACTCATTTTGGTATCAAATTTTATCGTAGTTCAGATTCACTAGTCAGCTTCATCGACTCTAACTAGGATAGTGATGGATATGATCGGAAGTCCACTTCTGGGTATGTGTTTCACTATAGAACTGGACCTTTGGTGTGGTTGTGTAAGAAACAAAAGGTAGTCTCTTTATCGACTACTGAAGCATAATATCTTGATGTTGTTCAAGAAGGTACGAAAGAGTTTGGCTTCACTAAATTTTGGGAGATCTTGGATTTCTTGTTCATACCTATACTACAATATACTGTGATAATAAAAGTGCCATACATGTTTCTACCAACCCTATTTCTCACATTAATATGAAGCATGTTGAGCTTCATGCTCACTCTTTGTGGAAATTGGTTCATGACGATGTTGTTTCTCTTGAATATTTCGACACTGAAGATCAAGTTGTTGATATCTTCACCAAACTTTTAGCTGAAGAAATATTTATCAAGTGCTTCACTTTTCTTGGGATTCAGGAAGCTACAATTATGGGGGGGTTTTCTAATGATGTAATTTTTCCTCCTAAATATCCAAAGTTGTGTGTTGATGGGGGGCGTTGGAACATCAATCATTGATGGTTCATCACACATCTCCTGGGTTCATTCAGTCGAAAGGTAGACCTACACCTAGATACAGTCGATCGAGTAGTCGATGTGCCCGTCAGTCAGACATTGGACTAGGGGTTGAATATAGTCGAGCAATGTATCAACCGACCTTGAAATCAACTATGAGTTGGATGGATAGTTGGTTAGGTTGAGTCTGATCGATCCAACTTGACAGAGAGGATTGTGTGGAGTTATATCTAACCTCCAATGGTTATATGTGGAAAATATCTTTGAGATTCTATGGGAGTCAGTTATATATTGAGAATATAAAAGAAGACCACTTGGGTCATTATCACAATGTGGAGTGTGAATTGAGATTGAAAAATAGATCATGCAGATCAAGATCTGAAATATGAACTGTGATGTTATAATAAAAGTATGTTGTGATTAAGTGTTGTAACAGTGTCTTTATATGCCACCTTTATTCTTCGAAATTTTTGTCCCTCTTTGATTGTCTGCAGTACTATGTTCTTTGTTTCATATCGTGATCCATTTTATTCCCCAACATAAGGTACATATGTACCAGTGCACACATAAAAAATAAATCATTGGTGCTTCAATGGTTAAAAGTGTCATCATATGTTATAATAAAAATAATAAGAATTGTTAAAATCACATCGATGTCCTTTCCATTATGCACCAGTGTGCATAACTATCGTCAGGCGCATTGTGGTAGGGTAAATTTTTTTTTTTACTAGACCAATTTTCATTGTCACACTTAAGCATGTGCTTCCACACTATAAATAAAGAGCTAATAATCACCCTCATTCCAAAGAATCCCTGTTTCCAATGCTCTATTATGACTTGGATAGCTCCACTGGTAGATTCCACGCATTTCCAAATTTTGTAAATTACCATGAATTCTCATTTCCTCTCAACATTGAAACCATGCCTCCTAAGGACTTAAGAGGTCAAATAAATTGTTTACTACCTTCCCATTTTCATTTTCATCCAATTAAAATTTGAATTTGGGTTTAAATTTGGTATGTTTTTCAAAAATAATTCTAATTATGTGTAGTGCACCTGAACACTTCGGCTCACCTTGAAGCAGCGTGTCCTGTGTTAAATTCATAGTAAGAAGTGCATACATTGTGTCTAATATAAACATACACACATGTGTTATTCAAGGAAGTGCACCATGATATATTTTAAAAACCAAAGTGGTCCTTCCTTTGGAACTCTCCAAAACCGACACATAATTGGTTTATCCACACACCAGTACATTCCACTTAATTAAGCACACTGCTAACTTTACAATATATAAAATTTAACGTTGCAGTGAAACCATTTTAACCAAATGCACAGATGATATTTATAGAACCACACCGGGACAAATATTGACCAACTTCACATAGCATGGTGTGTCATTGGATGCCCCATACCCAGTTCTCTATTCTTTACAATGCATAGATGAACAAAATGCCAGTGATCCAATATCATGGTAGTGTTGGTGTGATAATAGTAACAAAACACACCATTGTAGTTTCTATAAACTAATTTAACCTAGTGGTTCCCATAGGTCCAACAAACGCACTGGTGTTGTAAATATCACAACACCAGACCAAATTTTTCATAATCCACTAGCCTGGTGCATCTTATTCGACGCAATGTTAAAACACGTGGTGATGTGAAAATAAGTGTGGAGTACCAGTGTGTAAACACTAACAATACACACTGGTAAAGGTTTTGAAAAATAAGCATAGCAATGTATCTTGTGTAAGGCCTTGTTTTTAGTGCATTAGTAATATAAGGCACAACTAAACAATATGTTATTGATCTAGTAAAACCAATGCACCAGGGATTTTATTTTAACAAAGTGCACGAGTAATTTTTCACACCATAAAGTGCATCGATGCATTCATATTAACACATTTCACTGCCTAAGTTGCAATGAAACAATTTAACCCAGTGGAGCCTTTAGGTAAAAAAAAACGCACCAGTGTTGTAAAGAGCACAACACCATTCCAATTATTTGACAATTTAATAGTGTGGTGCATCTTATGAGACACATCAATAAAAATATGTGGCGGTGTGATAATAAACATGGCACACCAGTGTGTGCTAGGAACAACAACGCATGGTAGTGTTTTTTGTTTGACATAAGCACCGAATGCGGGGCATAGAAATTGTTTTAGGAATAATGGTTACTTTTTAAGATTTTTTTGTAAAACAAAATCAATTTAGATTTTTTAAAATACAAGTTATTTCTATATGTTTGTGTTTTATAATTTCATTTTATTTTATCTATATAGATGTGCCTAAGAATATTTGTATGTGAATCAGATATGACGACGTCAATATGAGGAGTAGCATAAACATCAACAGGTTGAGACACACACATTTGTGCATGAGTGGGAGGATAGGGAAAGGGAGAGGGACTTGTTTCCTCACCCTAATTTATATTAGACATATTCCATTTTGATGGATGTTTTCCTCCTCAAGTTTTTTCAATAGGGTACATCCCTCAAAGGGAACATTTCATTGTTGTAGCAATTGATCCATCATTGGGATCATGGACGGCAAGGGTTTAGGGTGAGTCTCGATCTGTGGTATCATCCCATGGAGGAGAATGTTTATTTCATCACTAGGTTGTCTAGGATGGGGGAGGATTTTCCCCATTTCCATGAGTTATCGAAGGGTGTTGTAGGAGATACCCAGTTGGAATATGTGTAGAGATATGTCCATCCAGAAATACATTCCTCTTTGGAGTTCCAGGTTCTTGGTGGTCAGTTTTAGATATGTTCATTTGATAGAGAGGAGGTTAGGTTCTTGTGTCTTATTATTTAGTCACGTCCATGCCATAGCTCTGATGGGAAACATATTAGTTTCTCTTTGTTGCATTCTGTATATAGTTTAGTGGAGAGGCCCTAAGTGATTAGGTGGTAAGATATTGTTTTGAGATAATTTTGTTTTGAATTATATCATTGTTGCATTGTTTTACATGGGACAAGATTTGTCCCATTCACGTCATAATTCTTTACACTATTTGTTTAGAGGGTTCATGCCACTCATCTAGTTGTATCTCACTTTTCTGTTAGGATTATGCTTGACGAAGGTATGAACATATGGAGACAACTATTTCCTAAGAAGGGACAACTCGAGTTTCCCATTTAATACGATCGATAGGGATGTATGTGATTTATGGTCTACTGAGGACAATACCATCCTTGATATTTCACAATACTTGTATGCAGAGATGAATTGGAGAGGATGTCTAAACATTTGATTTTTAACAAATGAGCCACCATATGAGAGAGGTAATATTTTCGTTATGTGTTTATAAATCTAGTTTCATATTTTGTCTTATTTAATGCACATGTAATTTATTGTAACATTTTGTTTCAATTATCTTATTATTATTATTATTATCTATTATTTTGCATATATTGACACATATGTTGGGGATGATCCTCCCTAATAATATGAGGAGATGGAGGAGGTAGATGATCATCCTCCAGTACAAATACCCCACATTCCATAGAGGAAGGATGAAAGAGTCTGGATAAAAGAGGTAGATCAACTATGTGGTGTCAATATTAGTCACAGAGTGGTACAAAAACTAGTTAGAGACATATTATCGGTACAAAATATCTCTATGATATGAAGGAGTATGCCTCATGAGGACATATCTATGATATGGAGGATGTTGTGGGGTCATGTTCATTATCCTACTCCATCTAGCTCATCAGTAGACCTATCCACATCCTCTACTCCACAACATGGTCCTCTCCTCTTGTTTCTCCTACGCATGAGTCTACTGCACAATCCATTGATCCTCCTTATTTCCCTACACATGTGTCTGAGCCTACATCCTATTCATATCATCCTCTTACTCCTCCTCCTCCTCCTCCTCCTCCTCCTCCTCCTACACATGTTTTTGCTCCATCCATGTTCCATCCTCCTCAACCTCCTTCTTTTCCTCCTCCCCCTACACATGTGTCTTCTCCATACACGTCTGATCCTTCTCCACCCCATACACTTATGTTACCATTCATTTATCCTTATCCTTCTCCTCCACGTGTCATTATCCACCAATCCTCCTCATCCTCCTCATCTATATGTGTCACAATATTTTGATGTTTTGGACATTATGTTCACATCGGGTACTACAACACATGTTTATAATCTTTATGGGGACACAATTAAAGGTGCACTTATTTCGACACTTCTTTCTGATGTTATTATTGATAGACTCTCTACCTCTAGTAGTAGACAAATTGATGCATCTGTCCTAGGTGGTGGACCTATCTAGTAGTGGTACTGATTGACATGTATATTTATTGTTTTATATTTGACTTGGGATGTATATATGACACGTTTATTGCATATTTTGGTGATATGTATGTTTAACATGTATATTTATATGTATATCACCCATGTATATTATGTTTTTCATATAATGTTGTAGTTGTTGTTGTTTGATTTATAAAATTTATTATGAGTATGCTAATGATTTCTCCATTTTTAAGTTAAATATTAGATGTATCACTCATTTAAATTTACAGTTATCATATAATGTTTAACTCTTCTTCAAGGTGAGTTGTTTGTTGTCCAATAAGATACAATATGTTGATTAAACATGTTTAGAAACAAAATTACTTAAATATGACGAGTGAAATTATTTTGATTTGAATATTAATGTATGTTTAATATATTATAATAATAACATTATAATATAATTGTTCACCAATAATAGTGATTATGATGTAAAAATAATTTTATTTAAAAAAAAAAATATTATTCAAAGATTACAAGACAAATTTATAATATAATTGTTTACCAAAATAAAAATTATTATGTTTTATTAATATTTAATTTTTCCAAAGATTTAATTAATTTATATTATCCAACTTTTTTTTTAAGTAAGTATGTATAAATTACCTTTTAGAAGCAAAATTATAGTAGCGTCAAGAGTGTCCGAGGACTGTGAATGTTGAATTGCCCCGAAGGGAAACCAATTCAGCCAGTACCTCCAAAACCAAAACAAACCCTAGTTTTAATCTTCTGGAATAGAATATTCCCACGGGGAAACCAATTCGTTCATAGATGTCTAACCTTTTAGAACAACTAGGATTGACTTATGACAAGAAAAAAAGGAATTATCCAAAATTACAGTTGTAGGAGAATAAACAAAACATAAAACAAGCCATGCAGTTTTGACACATGTGCCAGTGTTGTAGCTCATGTAGACGGTTTGTAGTGTTCCACGTTGTCTGTTGTTGGTGCTTGGAGAGTTGAAGCCAAGAGCACTATCGATTTTTCCGCTGCTGGCGTTTGGAGAGTTGGAACCAAGACCATCACTAAGGTCGTTGGTGCACTGGTTGCCTACTATGTGAATGTTGAGTGCCTTGCAGAGAGGATAACATTTGCAATATTTGTGCCCCTTTCTTGTCCATAATTTCCAGATGGAACCATAAGTCATTCACCTCCTTACAGACCTCGAACACCAGGTCTTGAAGAATTGCAAGGTCATGGAACACTGGGTCATTCACCATCTTGCAAGAGGCGCAGTCTGAACATGAGTTTGGTTGGTCTGGTGCTTTCTCTTGGTGGATGGAGGTGTCTTCCTGAGGAGACTGGGTCGATCATGGATGCACTTGTGGTGGCTCGGGAGATGAATTCTCAGTTGAATTTGGTGGGACGACCAAGAGGGGTTCCGAGGAAGAGTCCAGGTCCAATAATGGGTTGGGGGAGAAAACTAATGAATTCCCCAAGAGGTCAAACCACTCGACTCAGCAGGCCCATGGCGAGGAAAAAGGAGGTAGGTCGCTTTGGCTATGAGAGGACTGGACAAAGGAGGAAGGAAAAGAAGGAAAAGAGTTATGCGAAGGTGTTGGGGAAGGCTAAGGTCGGATGGCCATGGGAGGCATGTTTTGGTACTAGGATGAGCCTCGATTGGATTTCCCCTAAAGCATAGGCAAGGCCAAAGTGAAAAGAAGGTATGAAGGAACAAAGAGTTGGCTAACAAGACATGTAAAAACCATGGAGGAATGCAAACCGAGTGGTGGATCTTCTGGGAAGAGGAAGAAATGATGGACTAGCTGAGGAGCGGCATGATATGAATAGTGTTGGAGAGGGAAGACGCACACGTGTAGAGGTGACCACCATAAAGACTACTCCATTGATCGGACGAGGATATAGGGAGGAGCGCACTCGAACAGTTAATGGCGCTCTGGCTGGAGTGAGGCTTGTGCATTTTTGTGGTGTGGGAGGAGGGGATGTGCATGCACGAGTCACATGGCTGGTACCGCAATGGTAGGCATTGTCCCCTCCACTTGGACACCTGTATTTTACTAACACCCCATCCGGGGTATATAATCCAATTATTATAATATATGAAATTTATTCAATTAAATTTATAATACTAATTGTAAAGAATAATAATACATTTGGATGATCTATACGCTTTCGATTAAATGGTTTCACAATTTTTTACTCTAATTCTAACTTTATGAATCTTCTAATAAAAAATAATATAACCAAACATTTTATAATTAGTGTTTTAAGAATTAGAAAAATTGACAAAGGTTTCTATACTTTTAGGTACGTAGGGATCATTAAAAGTTTCCTTAATTCTAACTAAGCTCTAGAAAATTACACTTTTAGAATTTCCATGTCCTTCCTATATTGACACTTATTTCAAGGAGAATGTAAAAAAATGATTAATATAACTTTGTATGATTATAAAACTAAAGGATGGAGTGGAATAGGTAAAGGCCATGATAGTTGCACTAGTTAAGGTTGGGAATGTCATCAAAGTTGGTAATGCCAACACCACAAGTATGATTCTAGAACACATAGATTTTGCATGAAGTTTTTTTTTT
>ML854385.1:10414-21090 GCA_009831015.1 Picea engelmannii | reverse complement strand
AATAAGGCGGATGTAAGAAGACCTAATAGAAGCTTCCGCTTCTAGAAGGATCTTCCTCTAGATGCTTCTCTTAATAGACACATTTAGTATAAATAAGGGTCGAGGGTATGAAAACCCTAGTTTGGAGATTATTGTAACAGAGCACTGCTCGACTGGAGGTTGCCCCCTCGAAGAGGCCTGTGAACATTTCTTTATGAATTGAAGTGATTTTCTATTGTTATTTCATATATCATTTCTGTGTATTGTGAAGATTATGCTGGATATTTTACTGTTATTCTGCCATTTCTAGCATTTTATTTCTTTTCTGCATATTTTATATATCTGGTATCTTGCACTACCCAGTTGGAATAATTCGAATAGAAACTTAGGTATTCAATTGTTCACTATGCTCTCATTATGTAGATCATTATGCTCTCTTTACAAAGATGACGCAACCGCACTCCTCGGAGCACGTTCGCTCTCGCGGGATCTTCTTCTTCTCGGCCCGAAGAACACCAAGGTTCTTCTATTTCCCTATCGGGAAATCTGCACCCCACAGATTCTCTTCCATGCGATATCCTTTCCTTGACTTCTCGGAGGATCAGAACTCGCAACTTCGCAAGTTCTCGGTTGATCACTGGGCTCTCAAATCCCCGAGACCCGATGGATTTTGTCAACGCTGACTTACTCTCACCTCATCAGGATTTCTGTCCTTATCGCGGTTTCGCAACTCGCGATATCAAACACTCCACTTTACCGACTTGCGATACGCCGAAACTCCGACACACGTGTGAGCTGTCTCTTCGACTCCCCGTCACTTCTATCGGGATATCGGACTTCGCGGGATCGTGAATCCGGATGTTGATGGATCGGCACTTCTCGCCACGAAACCTCGATGACTTATGCCACCTGTCCTCCACTAGCCCCGGCTGTGGTCCACACAATTCTCCCGTCGGGATATCGTGGATCGCGATTCCAACATGCAAGAGTTTCCTGTCTTCGAAAACCTCGATTCTCCGAACCCCGACTCCTCTGGATCGTCTGACACGCGTCCCAAACGATGGACGGTTCTGATCTTGTCGGGATATCGCGGATCGCGATATCGTAATTTCCGTTATAACAACTTGGTACTTCGACTCGCGATTCTCCGATACGCGATGTCACATGTAGATCTGACGGTCCTCCTGTCTCAGATCGACGACTCTGCTCCCTCCTGAGCTTCGAACCTCTTCCACACTTGCACTGTAACCTCCTTGCACCTTTGCAAGATCCAACAGCCCTCAGAACTTCGCAAAATCTCCTCAGAGGATTTCGACCGTCAGTTCTCTTGTCGACAATTCTACGAGACGATTTGCGTTCCTCTCCACGAAACTCGTCCGCCTACTCACAAACCCTGCTACGCTTCTTGCAAGTTTCCAAGACACCAACTCCCTGCGCTTTCCCTGGTAATTACTTAAGGTTCTATACCTCCTAAGCTTGTTCACGAATTTAAGTCCTCCTCGAAATCTCTTGCACGCACTCCCTGCGGCAAACCCTCAACCTCGATTGAGTGTTGAAGTCTCTTGACTCTGCACACTCCTACAACAATAGTCTTTCAGTTCCTTACTCAGGTTCGCAACCCTGAGGCTTTTCCTTGGTCTATGCACTCCTTGCACGACACTGTGCCTAACTGCACCTTCGAGGAAATGA
This sequence comes from Picea engelmannii, assembly GCA_009831015.1. Taxonomy (NCBI): domain Eukaryota; kingdom Viridiplantae; phylum Streptophyta; class Pinopsida; order Pinales; family Pinaceae; genus Picea; species Picea engelmannii. Next base: position 19,422 of record ML854385.1, on the reverse strand, counting down.
GAACAAAAGCTATCTCTAATTGAACCCTTCTGTCAACGCACTTCTTGCGGACAATTCAATTGCACTCCTTGCAGGAATTTTCTGGCTCAATTAGAGAAAAAAATGAAACTCATCCTTTCACCCTCTCAGACTTCAATTCATACATGAAATCACATACACGACATATAAAGCAAATGTATGACTGGAAGCAAACATTCATGAGCATAACATCAATATACAGAGAGTAACACATAACCATGAATTTGAATCAAAGCTTCTTCTATTAATTCAAATATCAGTACATGGATGTTCTCTACATAGTTCTCTGCATGCTCTTGCTCTCCCTACTTTTGAATTATGTTACAATGATACAATGAGGGTGTCTATATCCGTTTTCCCTCTTGGACTCTAAAGCTATCAAATCTAAAATTAAATTCCTATCTACCAGCATTAACTATATTAAATGCTGACTATCTACCTAAGGATGAGAGCTATCCGCTCAAGGTCCATTTACAATATACAAAGGTGCCTCTTCTTAAATGACTCATTTAATATTTGCGCAACAGTCCCAAAGCATTTTCAAAATTGGTGCTGGCTTGTCCAGCCGTCCTCCGCTTCTGCGCTGGCTCGCTTGATGAGTCAGTGATGCTCCTGCATCATACTCCTCGGCTTGAAAACTTTCATGGGCTCCTGTCCATGAGCTCCTGCACGGTCTGTTGATGCTTCTGTATTTCCGCTTCAGTCTCCCAGCTGACATCTTCCACTGGGTGGCCCTTCCATTTGACCAGATACTCGAAGTATTCCTTTCTTCGGGTCTTCTTACCCACTCTCTTGTCCAGTATGCACTCCATCTATGGCTTTTCTACAATTGGCAATTGTTTCATCCACTGGATCACTGGTTGCTCAGTTCCAGTCTCTGTTTATCCAACCTTGTATGGGTATAAATCTGCGATATTGAATATCGGAGATATTCCGATCCCATCCGGCAACTCGATCTCATAAGCATTTTCTCTGAATTTTCTCAAGACCTTGCATGGCCCGATTTTCTTCATCTTTAACTTATTGTATGTTCCCCTCGGGAACCTTTCTTTCCTTAAATGTGCCAGAACTAGATCATCAACTTCGAACTGAAGTTGTCTCCGATGCTGATCTGCTCTGCGCTTGTATTCCTGATTTGATTTCTGCAGTCGCTCCTTCACCCTGCTGTGAAGTTCTTTCATCGCATCAGCGAAATCTTCTGCACTAGCGCTGCTAGTAGCAGTCTGTTCTGAATCCCTCAATTCAGAAACTCCTCTCGGCTGCATCCCATAGACAACCTGAAATGGACTTCGGCATGTGCTCTAATTTACTGAATCATTGTATGCGAACTCTGCCTGTGGCAATATATGGTCCCAACTACTGTGGTGCTCCGTCACCAAGCTTCTCAGCAAGTCTCCCAGACTTCTGTTCACGGCCTATGTTTGTCCATCCATCTGAGGATGATAAGCATAACTAAACGCCAAGCTAGTTCCCAGCTTCTTCCATAAGGTCCTCCAGAAATTCCCTATGAACTTCGTGTCCCTGTCCGAAACTATGCTTTTCGGCAATCCATGAAGTCGAACGACCTCCTTGAAGAACACATTTGCGATGTGAGTCGCATTGCTAGTCTTCTGGCATGGGATGAAGTGTGCCATCTTAGAAAACCTATCCACTACCACAAAGATTGAATCAACACCTCTTTGCGTCCTTGGCAACCCCAATACAAAATCCATGCTTATCGCCTCCCATGGCCTCTCTGGTATGGGTAATGGTTGATAAAAACCTGCATTCTGCTTTCTCCCCTTTGAATGCTGGAAAATTCTGCATCTGTCAACGAACCTCTTGACATCTTCTCGCATCCTTGGCCAAAAATATGATTCGCTCAACTTCGCGAATGTTTTGTCATGGCCAAAATGTCCTGCCAATCCACCACTGTGTTTCTCCTTCAACAAGTTCTCCCTCATGGAGCATTTCGGAATACACAATTGATTTCCTCTAAACAAAAATCCTTCCTGGATCATATATTCTATCCAAGGGCTTCTGTCTCTGAGAACTGGATTCTCAGCTGCTTCATATGCCTTTGCAAAATCTGCATCTCCTGCGTACATGTCCCTGAGGTTTTCAAAACCCAATGTTTTGACTCGGAATTCCTGCAACAACAAACACTTCCTGCTCAAAGCATCAACCACTTTGTTAGCAGTACCCGAAATATGCTTAATCACAAATGTGAAATTCTGCATACTCTCTACCCATTTGGCATGTTTCTGATTCAACTTCTCCTGTTGAGTCACAAACTGTAATGCGTGGTTATCACTGTACAATACAAATTCTTTGGGCATAAAGTAATGCCTCCACTTCTTCAGTGCCTGTATGATAGCATAAAATTCTTTATCATACGTGGAGTATTTCAGTTTTGCTTCATCTAACTTCTCACTGAAATATGCAATCGGCCTGTCTTCCTAACTCAAGACCGCTCCTATGGCAAACCCACTTGCATCACATTTCACCTGAAATGTCTTCTGGAAATCCGGCAACACCAACACTGGTTGCTCCGTGATCTTCCGCTTCAACAGATTGAAGCTCTTCTCATCCTTTGCTGTCCAGTGAAAAGACTTATGCCGCTTCTTCACTGTATCCATCATCGCTGCGCTAATCCCACTGAAATTCCTTATGAATTTTCGGTAGAAACTAGCCAAACCATGAAAACTCCTCACCTCGAAAATATTTCTTGGTGATGGCCAATTCTTAATCACCTCCACTTTATCTGGGTCCATCCTCAACTCATTAGCTGAAATAACAAAACCCAAGTAAATGAGTTATGTCTTCATAAATGAGGACTTCTTCATATTAATCAACAGCTTCTCCTGCTGTAGCTTCCGCATCACTGTAGCCAAATGCTTCAAGTGCTCTGCCACTGACTTGCTGTAAATCAGTATGTCCTCCAAAAAAGCAATGACAAACTTCCTGATGAACTCTTTCAAGACTTCGTTCATCAACCTCATGAAGGTACTTGGTGCATTCGTCAAGCCAAACAGCATGACTAGCCATTCATACAATCCTTCGTTGGTCTTGAAGGTTGTCTTCCACTCATCGCCTTCCCTCATGCGAATATGGTGGTATCCTCTTTTCAAATCTATCTTTGAAAAATATTTTTCCCCACTCAGGCAATCCATCAGATCATCCATCCTCGGCAATGGAAACCTATACCTGATGGTTATCTTGTTGATCGCTCTTGAGTCGGTACACATTCTCCAACCTCCATCCTTCTTCGGACTGAGTACTGTCGGAACAACACACGGACTCAAGCTCTCCCTGACCAATCCTTTGTCCATCAAATCTTGGACCTGCTTTTTGACCTCTTCATTCTCTTGCGGCGTCAACCTATACGCGGCTTTATTCGGAAAACTGGATCCTGGTATGAGGTCTATATGATGAATCACACTTCTCATCGGTGGTAACAAACGAGGTAATTCGTCCACTATGATGTCAGCGAATTCTTCCAGCAGTTCTTGAATTTCAACTGGTAAATCATCCACTCTTGTGCTAGTCAGAACAATCCTCGATTTTCTGACCACAAAGAATTGCGGATCTTCCTTCTTCTTCACCTCTGTAAGAAGCTCCTTCCCACTCATGAGAAGTACTGTGTTGCTTACTTCTGGCTTTACCTCTTTATCTTTTATCGGAATCAACATATGGGTTCTCCCATTTTTCTCTAATGTATATGTGTTCATTCTCCCATCATGAATCACATTTCTGTCATATTTCCATGGTCTACCCAACAATAAATGACATACATCCATGGGAATAACATCACATAAAATATTATCATTATATCCACCTATCTTGAATTCAACCAAGCATTGCTTAGTAATAGTTACCTGGTGTCCCTTCTGTAGCCACGAAACTCTGTATGGGATTGGATGATCAGTCGTTTCCAGCTCCATCTTCTCTACCATCTCTGTTGATACGAGATTATCCGTGCTACCACTATCAACAATGACCTTGCACACCCTGTCCTTGGTTTTGCAAACCGTTCTGAAAAGCCTGGTCCTTTGAACTGAACTCTCCACCTCCTTCTCAGGTGTTAAAAGGACTTTTCGCATCATAAGTGATCTTCCTCCTTCTGCGTCTTCGGCTTCAACATCCCGCCTCTGCGCTTCGGTGATGTGAGCTTCTCCAATTTCCTTCTTTTTCTCTGAACACTCATATGACTTGTGCCCACTCTTCCCACATGTGAATCATGTGATTACTCCACCTCTTTCTCTTCCTCTGCCTCTAGTACGAGGAAAAGTATTTCCATCAGCATATTCTCCACTCTACTCTGTATGCTTCCCTCTCTGTTCAACATATGGCTGCCCTCGCTGTGAGGTTCCACCTTTTTCAACTTTACCCTGAGGTTTCTTCCATTCCTCCTTGGGCTTCTGGTATTTATCCTGGGAAATTGCTTTGCCTCTGGGCTGGCTTCTGCCTCGGCCCCTCTGTCCTTGTTTTCGGCTCAGCTTCTCCTTAGCTTTCAGAGCCAATTGGTAAGCATCTTCCACCGTTCGGATGGTTAGCATGCTTAATTCATCCTGAATGTCGTATCTCAGACCATTCAGATATCTAGCAACTTTCTCATCATCACTCTCCCGATGACCTGCTCTGATGTTCAGTTGATAGAATTCCTCAGTTTATTATTTCACCGTCATCAGCTTCTGTCTTAGGTTCTGCATTGTCCTGAACAGAGTGATTTGGTAATCTCTCGGGATGAATTTCGATTTTATCTTCGCGATCATTCTGTCCCAACTCTTAATTTTCTGCTTTCCCTTGCAGCGTCTGTCAGCTTGTAGCTCGTCCCACCACAATGCTGCATGTCCTTTCAAGTGTGTAACAGTATGCTTGAATTTCTTGTCCTCTTCGACGTCTTCATAATCAAAGTAGGTATCCAGAGCTCTAATCCAATCTAGCAACTCCTCGGCATCCAGATTTCCTTCATAAACTGGAATATCCATTTTTGCCTTCGCACCCATCCTGGCAATGGCTTTAATTAGGCGTTCATTTGCTTCATCCTTGGCTGCAACTTCCTCATCGCGCTCAGCCTCAATCTTTCTCTCGGAATCACTAAGATCCCCTGCACTAGCTGTGCGTCTCTGCGTTGTTTCCATGTCTTTGAGCCTTGCTCAGAGATCTCTCATCTGTCTCTCCATTTCTGGATTGACTACCTGCCTGCCTCTTCTTCGCACCTCCCTATCTTCTGGATCATGTGACTGTCTTTCTCTCCTCGGCGGCATGGCGAATTCTCTTTCTCTGCTACAGGAAGCAAAGAAATATTCCTGCTCTGATACCACTTGACGCAACCGCACTCCTCAGAGCACGTTCGCTCTCGCAGGATCTTCTTCTTCTCGGCCCGAAGAACACCAAAGTTCTTCTATTTCCCTATCGGGAAATCTGCACCCCACAGATTCTCTTCCACACGATCCCCTTTCCTTGACTTATCGGAGGATCGGAACTCGCGACTTCGCAAGTTCTCGGTTGATCACTGGGTTCTCAAATCCCCGAGACCCGATGGCTTTTGTCAACGCTGACTTACTCTCACCTCATCGGGATTTCTGTCCTTATCGCGGTTTTGCAACTCGCGATATCAAACACTCCACTTTACCGACTCCCGACTCGCGATACGCCGAAACTCTGACACACGCGTGAGCTGTCTCTTCGACTCCCCGTCACTTCTATTGGGATATCGGACTTCGCGGGATCGTGAATCCGGATGTTGATGGATCAACACTTCTCGCCACGAAACCTCGATGACTTATGCCACCTGTCCTCCACTAGCCCCGGCTGTGGTCCACACAATTCTCCCGTCAGGATATCGCGGATCGCGATTCCAACATGCAAGAGTTTCCTGTCTTCGAAAACCCTGATTCTCCGAACCCCGACTCCTCTGGATCGTCTGACACGCGTCCCAAACGATGGACGATTCTGATCTTGTCGGGATATCGCGGATCGCGATATTGTAATTTCCGTTATAACAACTTGGTTCTTCGACTCGCGATTCTCCGATACGCGATGTCACGTGTAGATCTGACGGTCCTCCTGTCTCAGATCGATGGCTCTGCTCCCTCCTGAGCTTCGAACCTCTTCCACACTTGCACTGTAAACTCCTTGCACCTCTGTAAGATCCAACGGCCCTCGGAACTTCGCGAAATCTCCTCAGAGGATTTCTACCATCCGTTCTCTTGTCGACGATTCTGCAAGACGATTTGCGTTCCTCTCCATGAAACTCGTCTGCCTACTCACAAACCCTGCTATGCTTCTTGCAGTTTCCAAGACACCAACTCCCTGTGCTTTCCTTGGTAATTACTTAAGGTTCTATACCTCTTGAGCTTGTTCACAACTTTAAGTCCTCCTGGAAATCTCTTGCACGCACTCCCTGCAGCAAACCCTCAACCTCGACTGAGTGTTGAAGTCTCTTGACTCTGCGCACTCCTGCAGCAGCAGTCTTTCAGTTCCTTACTCAGGTTCGCAACCCTGAGGCTTTCCCTTGGCCTGCGCACTTCTTGCACGGCACTGTGCCTAATTGCACCTTCAAGGAAATGAGAACAAAAGCTATATTTAATTGAACCCTTCTATCAACGCACTTCTTGCGGACAATTCAACTGCACTCCTTGCAGGAATTCTCTGGCTCAATTAGAGAAACAATTGAAACTCATCCTTTCACCCTCTCAGACTTCAATTCATACATGAAATCACATACACGACATATAAATAAAATGTATGAATGGAAGCAAACATTCATGAGCATAACATCAATATACAAAGAGTAACACATAACCATGAATTTGAATCAAAGCTTCTTCTATTAATTCAAATATCAATACATGGATGTTCTCTACACAGTTCTTTGCATGCTCTTGCTCTCCCTGCTTCTGAATTATGTTACAATGATACAATGAGGGTGTCTATATCCGTTTTCCCTCTTGGACTCTAAAGCTATCAAATCTAAAATTAAATTCCTATCTACCAGCATTAACTATATTAAATGCCAACTATCTACCTAAGGACGAGAGCTATCCGCTCAAGGTCCATTAACAATATACAAAGGTGCCTCTTCTTAAATGACTCATTTAAGATTTGCGCAACAGTCCCAAAGCATTTTCAAAATTGGTGGTAGCTTGTCCAACTGTCCTCCGCTTCCGCGCTGTCTCGCTTGATGAGTCGGTGATGCTCCTGCATCAAAAGATGAAAAAAAAGAAAAAAAAATAGAAATTCCATTACAAAACATCAGACCTTATTTCAACAAAGTTTAAATTTTACATTTCAAAATAATAGAAATTTACATGAAGTAGGAGAATACGTGTACAATATATTCATCGGTAGGAACTATGAGGCCCTATAGGGATGGGAACTCACACCCACCCTAGGAAGAGGAACATGTTTATGAACCAATTCACGTACCTACTAATGAAGTGATAACAACAATGCAATCATTTCAGAGAAATTCTAATGCACTAATGAACATATTGTAAAGAGAAGAGGGAGGAGCCTCTATGCATGTTGAAGGATCACTAAATCCTATAAGTAATCAAGTACAAAGAGAGATGGAAAAAATGATATTTCTAGAATTTTTTGGTTCTACTGATGGACAAGAAAATGAAGTCTAGTTGGAAAAATTGTAGTGTGTTTTTCTTTGATGGATTAGACCTTTAATACCAAGGTACATATTTTCATTTTCTGACTAAAGGAAAGTGTTATGACCCAAGGGGGGCATAAATAGGGCTAAATGTATATGATACAACTCAAAGGGGGGGTATACATGGGGATACATGTACGTGAAACATGTAAATATATATGTAATAGGGTCGGCCTAATAGTAAAATGGATTCATGTGTAGTGTGTGAATATGTATATATAGAGATCGCATATTCATTATTGGGGGGAGGTGAATTGTGATGTATGAATGTAATTGTGTATTTGGAGGAGGTTCTCCTATTCTTTAAAGAGTTATTGTATAACTTATCTATATTGGATTTTTTCTCCACATTCACATTCTGTACATGAGGCTAGATTCATCAAATTGTTGAGATATGCACCACATTTGAACATAGACAAGTTGTAGGTAAACAACATTGTATATGGGATGAATTATAACATTGTATCCAAGGTGAGGATATGTATTCCTTGTACTTTTCATGAGGTGGTTCATAGGGATATAATAGATAAGGAGGAAATTGTGGGTGGAAATCAATTTCGACCACTGAGACCTTCAGGATTAGGGGGATAGAGACAATAATCATAGTCATCTAAAACATCGAAACCTATAGTAGGATGTAGGGATGTGCCAAGGGGATTAGTGATGCGTACTCAAATATGATCGATAGGTAACCAAATCCCACCAACATAGTTACCAACGTGATGAGAACCCTCTAGAGCTCTCATTTTTTTAGAGGTCACATTTAGTGGCTAATTTTACTTCCATTTCTAAAAGTGGTGACATTGGTAGCACCTTTATTTTTTTTCGGGGTTAAAATTACTATCTTTTCCAACCATGGCCTTAATAGCATTGTAATGTTGTTGAAAAATTCTTAAAATAAACCCATTAATCAAAACATGGGGTGAACAATAACACCATTTTTTTATTTTATTTTTGAGGTTAAAACTACAACTTATTTGAAACCTCTAGAACTAACAATCGATATAGTTGCAACCAAAACCTTAAAATCAAACCCTAAATAAAAAACTATGCTCGCAATAGCACCCACCATCTTTTAGGATTAAATTTGGATTTTTTTTAAAATCATGGCCTTCGCAACTAGTATGCTTGGAACCAAAATGTTAAGACCAACCCCCAAATTAAAAAAAAAGGGGTTCTATCAATAACACCTTTTTGGGGGGGATTAAAATTGCAACATTTTAGAAGCCATGACCTGGAATCTTAATATCGTTGCAAAAAAAATTGTAACAAAGAAAAAAACAATAAAACAAAAGAGAAAACACAAAAAAATAGGGGGAAACCTTTGACGAGAAAAAACCTA
>WSFP011384973.1:0-28965 GCA_009831015.1 Picea engelmannii | reverse complement strand
GTGACCAAGACGTTGGGTTATGATTTTGAAATTATCTATAAAAAAGGGAAGCAAAATGTTGTGGCAGATGCACTCTCAAGAAAGGATGAAGATGCTGAGGCATTTTTCTGTGCTATATTGATCATCCAACCCAATTGGATAATAGAAGCGAGGAATGAATGGAAGAATGAAGAAAATGTGTGGACTCTCATTCAAAGGTTGCAGCAGGATTCTAGTGCATCAGATACATTTACATGGAAAAATGATTCACTTTGGTACAAAGATCACTTATATTTCTGTAAGAACTCCCAAATCAAACAAAAGGTACTATTGGAATTGAACACCTCTCCGGTAGGAGGGAACTCGGGATTTTTTTAAAACCTACCATAGGGTCAAGAAGGCATTTTTTTGGGATGGCCTTAAAACTGATGTTCAAAGGTTTGTGGCAGAATTTTTGGTTTTCCAACAAAATAAGGTGGAAATAATTAAGACCCCAGGTCTTTTACAACCATTAGTCATCCCAAGTCAGCGTTGGGAGAAGGTTTCCATGGATTTCATCACAGGGTTACCAAAGTCTGAAGGAAAAAGTGTCATCATGGTGATTGTTGATAGACTGACTAAGTACGCACACTTTTGTGCACTCTTTCATCCTTTCAAAGCCATTATAGTTGCCACCGCATTCATGGAGACAGTTCAAAAGCTACATGGAATCCTAAAGATTATTGTAAGTGACAGAGATCCCATCTTCACTAGACATTTTTGGACATAATTATTTTCTTGTTTGGGTACTCAATTGGCTCATAGCTCATCTTATCATCCTCAATCTAATGGACAAACCAAGATAGTGAAAAAATTTCTGGAAGTATACCTTCGTTGCTTTGTCTCTAATACACAAACACAATGGTTCAAATGGTTACCCTTAGAAGAATGGTGGTATAACACTTCCTTTCATACTACAACAAAAATGACACCATTTATGGCACTCTATGGATACCACCCACCTTCCATCACTTCTTCTCTAAAATAAAAATCTAAGGTTCAAGCAGTGGAAGATCACATTGAGCATCAACAACAAGTTCTCCAACGCTTAAAGGACAACATGGACATGGAAAAAAATTGCATGAAACAACAAGTAGATCATCATCGTAGTGAAAGAAGTTTTGAAGTAGCGGATTAGGTATTTTTAAAACTACAACCATACAAACAAATGTCCCTCAAGCAAGCAAATAAGGATAATAAATTATCACCAAAGTACTATGGCCCTTATAAGGTTTTGAAAAATATTGGTACTATGGCATACAAATTGGAGTTGCCTACATCTTCGTGAGTACATCAGTTTTCCATGTTTCATGCTTAAAGAAGGTTATAGGTGACAATATCCTAGTTCAAACTATATTTCCAGAACTTGACGAGGAATGAAAAATCATATTGGAGCCTGAAGATATCATTAACACAAGAATTCTCCAACTGAGGAATAGATCCATTTAAGAGTATCTCATTAAGTGGAGGAAACTACCTGTTGAAGATTCCACTTGGGAAGATAAGTGTTTTATACAAAAGCATCCAAAATTAATCAAGCGTTGTAGACAACACTTGTCTGAAGAGGGGGGGGGCATGTTAAGCCCTAAATAGTGGCACGTTACCCATTAATTGGGGCATATTACATTAGTAATGTTTATTTATTTATGTCGGCTTGGCTCCATTAGTTGTAATTGTGCCTCCTAGTCTCCTATATATACCAAGAAGACCTTTTCATTTGGAAACATCTTGTATTTGGAAATTTATGTGGTGTATAAGGAGGTTTCCCCCTCGAAGAGGCTTATTATCTGAAATTATTTCTTTTTCAAGGCGTTGAGTACTTATTCATAGGTTTTTTTATGCTATTTTGATATTTGGTTCCTAACACTGGTGAAGCCACCCAATGTTGTATGGTTGCGAGTGTGGTGTTGTCGATAATCCCAATTGTTTGACAACCTCTGCTGAGATGAGGGTATTTTGGCTTCCGCTATCAACAATAAAATGTAGTGGGGTCCACTTCACCCACATCTATGAATGAAAAAGGTGTTCCCCTCTTCAGGATATGTTTGTTCTTTTGGTTGAATTGTTGTGGTCGCAACAGTAGCAGTGGGGTCTGCATCGATGATCTGTCTTCTCCCATTTTTTCTTGAATCGGATTCTAAATCAGGGTTCGACTCCTTTTCTTTGATCTTGGACACCAATGATTGTTTTGAGAGACATTCATCAGTGTTGTGCCAAGGTATTTTGTGGAAATTGTACCACTTTCCAGTGTCCTTCTTCGTCTTTCCGTTACCCTTCTTTTCTTGTGGCTTGGACTGGTTTTCTGGAGGCTTTTTGTTAGGGTTGTCTTTACCATACTTTGGTTGTTGTGGATTTGCAGACCCGAACTCTTGTTTGTTATGGTGCCTAAATTTATGCTCTATTTTGACAACATATCGATAGGAAGCTCCAACTAATGAGATGTCCAGGAAATCCATTTCGGTTTGGATGTACCTATGCAAATCCCCGCAGTATTTCAGAACCAGATTCTACTTGGAGTATTTTATACCCAGCTTGGTGCGTAAGGTATGGAAAGTATTTGTGAACTTTGACACTTTTTGGCCCCTCTCTTCCTGCAGTTTGTTCCATCTCATGTATTGATCGTCATAGTTACCAACACGGTAATATTGTTCCTTGACTGCATCCACAAAAAAATACCAAGTGGGTTGAACCCCATTTATTCCAAAACCCTCTATGGTAATTTTATCCCAGTAATTTTCCCATGAATGTTTCACATAGGGGAGATCCTTAAGGAGTGCGAAGGTGATCTTTTCCCTGTCGAAAAAATTTTGAACAAAGAAATAACCTTCTAGCAGATTTAACCATTTTTCTAGGGCATCTGCATCGATCTAACCTTCAAATACAGGAATATCAAAATTAACTTGTAACTTGAAAGGAGAGGTACCTCCAAAGTGGCCTCTGGATGAAGGCATGCCTACTGTTATTGGCAGACGTTGAAGGATGTGGGTAAAATGCTCCATCATTTTGTCTCTCTTTCGCATGAGAGCTTGCTCAAGGAACATATTAATAAAATATTCTACTATGTCGTATTTATTTTATTCCACCATGGAGGGTTTCTTGGGTGTGCAAGAGAAATTTTCCTCAAGAGAGACAAGCTCTAAACCCAACTTTCTATACTTGGACCTCATCAGGGACATGCATTGAAAAATGATCAAGAGCAGCTTGTTCTGATACCATTGATCCGAATTATTTTCAGCATGAAATGAGAGAGGAGATATAATAAATAAATGTACATAGATATATTAGATATACAATAATATAAAATAGATATATCAGATATATAACCATAAACAAAGAGATACTGTAATACATAATTTCTATTAATGGGCGAAATGTACAAAACTGTAGAAATACAGAGTGAAAGACTCGCTAGAATGGTGGAAACTTATCTCTGAAAAGAAATGTGATGGCTACGCTTGTTCACAAGAAGATGGTTGTTAAAATGAGGCTCCAAAGGCCTTTTTAACATAAATAAAATACAAAACCCTAACTTTGGAAGATGAAAAAACAATTGTTTTATGGACCCTGTTTTGGGTAGTTTGGTGTATCAACTTCCCAGGGGCGTAACTTTGGCATATGATCTCCATTTGGGGCACACGATAGCTCATTGGAAAGGTATTGATGAGGAGATTAATTTCAAGGGTTAAATTAGAGACTTTGGCCATTATTAAGATTCTTTAACGTGAAAAAACATCGTTTATTCCCTCAAAATGGCCCCATAAGTTTGGGACTCAAAAACTGCTAAAAATAGTAAATTGTCAACAAACTACTTTGAGCCAGTTAGAATAGGTGGGTGGCCACCGATATCCATATGGATCAACATAATTTATACCTTGTATATATATAAGTAATTATGGAATGAATAAGACAAACAAAATACAACGTTCAAGCCAATTTTGTAAGCAAATACCTGGAACAAGCATTGTTAGCATTGTGTGCTCCCTCTTTATTGAGATCCAAGGAGGAAGGTTATTGTTTATAAAAAAAATAGGCAACACTGAGTAAATATACCTAAGCTCTCCAAGTGGATTGACACCATTAGTTTCTAATGAAATCCTAACATTACGAGGTTCTTCTTTAAAAATCGGTCATCTTTCTTTGATGTTTCTAAATGCATAACCATCTACAGGAATTTGAAGAACACCATATTCACTTCCATGTCATGCATGGTAATCCATAAACTATGCAATGATTTGGCACCTAAATAATCACTACAAACATGGAATTATCAGAATATGACGAAGAACCTTGTGAGGCACCTTTTTTGTTACTTGATCGGTTCGATGTCTACTGATTTTACATTGCATGCATTTCATTTCCGATGCATATTGTCCATAACATATAATATGATAATTCAAAAATACATCAATACCCTGATAGTCCATTCCAATATATTTCATAATGACACAAAACTCTCGGTATGTGCAAGGTAAATTATTTGACAACGGTAAAAAAAATTCACCTAACAATCTACAACATAAAAAATAACTAGTTAATGTAAATAATAGTAATCATAAATATTACATACTTGATTTACACATTAATTGACACTAAAAATAGAGAAAAATAAATTCAACCTTTATGTATAATATGTGACGAATTATATTATGTACCTTAGGATCTGTCTGAGACAAGTGTTTGAAAAATCGTTCAATACCTTCAAGGTACATCATGAATATCATCAAATTTTTCCTCATCGATAGGAGCAAAGATGTCATGGATCAATATATTTGTCCCATCATCCAACTCAACAATATTATTGGTGTCATATTCTTCCATAGGATTGACTTGATATTCAATATCCATACCATATTCCACATATTGTACAATAGTATTTCTACTACTACTAGGCCGATTTTTATCCGACGAAAGACACCTAGGAGGATTTATCTTTATAATTACAAACAATCAATAGCATTAGTGTATATAACAAATATTAAAAGGAAATATTTTGTTATAAATACATTCAATACAAAGACATATATAATGAATAACTTACCATGGCACGATATGTACACCCTCCTTCACAATGCACATACCTCCAACAATGTCTTTCAACTTTTTTCCTTACAAGTTTTCCTCTATTCAAGCCCCTGCATTGATTGCAAGGGAAATAACATTTCCCATCACCTTATGCCTCCAATGTTTCCCTTAACCTAGAAAGTTTCCTTTCACTCTCTTTAGGTGTTGGCATTGGAATTTCCTATATTTACAACAAAATCCATTGAAGTAATATAAGTATAATATAAGAATATATTCTTACGGTACAAATGTCATCGAATATTGACCCATATGTACTAGAGAATTAAGCCATTGTCATCATAGATTTATTAAAGGTTTATAACAGTAGTCAACAATTAATGAAGAAATCAAAACCATACATTTTTACCAAATAAGTTCCAAAGCTTCACTATAGGCAAGTAATACAATGAAACAATAAAAGAGAACTAGACCAAGACAAATTGTATAGTAATTAAATGGAATCAAATAGACATGTTCATACCTATTTCCTAGGCAAAAATTTATGTCCCCAAATAAAAGAGGGTCTAAGGTTAGGGATCCAATGTGGGTATTTAAAAAAGAGACAAAGTAATATTAAAAATGTGTAACATTCAAAGTATAAAATCTGAGCTATGCATATCAAGAATTGAATCTGAGACAAGTATCACATAGAAAAAAGACTGATAATTCATGCAATGAACAATGAGCATAAAATGATTTTATAACCGTCATACCTACAACAGAATAGTTGAAATCACTCACCGTCGTTGGTCTTCTGACGAGCATTGACTATGTCAAATTTGACCAAGTCATTAACCGTTAAGTCATTTTCAAAAAAAGTAGTTGGAATTATCTAGGTTTGTCGATATATAGACGAACTATCATTGCAAGATTAGTGGATATAGCAGTTCATCGCAAGTACAACATTCATCGGGGTGCCCAAAAAAATTATTAAAATTTTAATATTATGTCATAATTTGCGACGATATGATTAATTTTATCCTTATCGTCATAAGGTTTTGTCAAATTTTGACCCCATATGTAGTAGTGTCTCCAATTGTTGTAGACAGTGAAGATGAAGATGCCAGAAAAAATGGAGATATGCTTAGGGATGCATAGAAGTTGAGGGTCAAAACCCCAAATCCTCCAACTATGTCACTTTCTAAATCACTACCAAATCACCTGATAGGGGACATATTGAACAGGTCAACCCTGATGCAAGACCAATTGAATCTTATCCTGATGATTTAACACAGGTGGCGTCCTCAAAATCTTCTATTCATTCATTAGTAGTTAAATTAAAGAGGAAGAATTGATAAATTAATAAGTTGAATCAAGAGGTACATGAATTTACTATCTTCAATAGATGTGTACAAGAGGAGAATGAACAATTAAAAACACAGAGCCATAAACTTCAGGAAGAAAATAGGAAACTAAAATTTGAGAACAAGAAGTTGTATAAGAGGCTTATTAACTCCAGTCCACCATCATAGAGGAGATGAAGTGAAAGGATAACCAAAATAAGAGGAGGTATCAATATTTTGATTAATGTTGTTGGGCTTTATTAGAATTGGTGGGATGACTTCGGTTTGTTTAAATTTTGTTCAGTTTTGTGGATCCTCTTGAACGAATACATGCAACCATACATGAGTGGGGGAGATGTTGGACTCCCATTATTTCATAGTTAAATACCTATTTTCCCACTAAAATCCTACTTTTACACTTGAACCTAGCCATATTATCATAGAATGCGATGCTTCTAAGCCCAAAACCTTTAAACAAGCACTTAGAGGAAATTGGTGTTAATTTTGTTTCATTTCCTAAGTTATTAGTAGATTAAAATGAGTTTTTAAGACAACCTTTACTCATGAAGAATTGTTCAGTTCAGTTCTTGTATCACTAATGTAGTTCTAGTACCTAAGCTCGTTGGTTGGCATATGTGTGCATGCCCAAATGAAAAATAGCCACATGGGTTTTGAAGGTCTAGATGCCAGCATGGTGTGTGTCCCTTATTTTGTGCCCAGGTTCCTTCAAGCGAGCATGAGAATTTGATCAAACTAGTGATCAACGTCTTCTAGTGCACAAGTCATTAGTGAGATCATGCTCCATGATAACATAGATGTTATTCGTATGCATTTTTTGTCATACAAATAGCATATGAGATCGAAAATTGATTTGATCATTCCCAATATTTTTTAAGTATGTCCTGATGGTTATACGAAATCAAAGGTAGTTCGATCTAATTGTTAGCATAACTATTTTTGATGCTTTGGTCTACGAGATTAAAAGGGATCACTCTCATCTCTTCACTTATGTATTTTCATATATGTTGATCTACTTTGTAATGTAATGTCAACAATGAAACTATTGAATTAAAGCTATGGAAAGACTCGTGTGATTTGTTGTTAATTTCTATCATAGTGTGATGTGTATGAACTTATGTGCATGTTGTAGATTGGATATTATGTTCCTTAACACAAATTCCAGTTCTGGTTAATGGTGTTCGTTTGATATTACTATTGTAAGTACATAAATCGTTGACCAGTTGGCAAGGGCCCGCCAATCTGGAATGCACAACTAGTTTGTGTTTTATTTTGTTAGTTTAGTTTGCATTCTCAGTTTAGTTATGCACTGTGGTGATTTGGTTGTGCTCTATAGCATTACATATTGAAATTTCAATTTGGTTTAGATTACTTTGTTAGCAATAGACATGCAACTTGTCTCAGATCTAGATATACTAACATTTACTTTACTTCTCATTTGATAGATATGCTTGATTACAATTTTTAGTTAGTTTGATATCTCATTTGATGCATTTCTTTTATATTGATGCAATTCAATGAACTTTGATTTTTTATAATTATTTAAATCCTTCAAGAATTGAATCAATCATTGTGTTATAAGTATAGGAACACCTAAGGTGAAAGAATGTATTTCGAGCTCCTTTGTGAGAATAGATATTAAGAGACTAGTAACTGGTTTTTTTTATGATCTTTAACACTTTGCTTTGAATAAATGAATATGTTTAGATGAATAATAAGATCTTTCCTGAGTCATGTTTACACAAATATAAGTTATATGGATGTAATGTGAAACAATACCATAAAATACTTGTTACACTTAACATATAAATTATGAATGCAAGTGTAAGGATTCATCATTAGTTCTATGTGTTTAACTTAGTTTACAGATTCCATTTCTTACCTTTCTAGCTAATAACTCCAAGGTTAGATCAGTAGCATCTTGCAAGAGTTTAACTCATGCTTCATTGACTGATTTGAATATTATCTTGAATGGTATTTTACCTTTTCATTTCATGTTTCTTAAGTTAATCTACAATAATTAGAATTCATTGGCTTGATGAATTAATCATCTCTTGGAGTGCAAGAACACTTAGTTCTTAAAGTGAAAGATTGCAACACACACTTGCCAATGAAACTCGAACTAATGAACTAATCATTGTTCATAGGTTTGATTTATGGTTTTAAGCACTTTGATTCCCTCATCCACTAAAATATTAAGTATTAATTGATTAAACAAGATCTCATTAGAAACATACCTATGCATAGACAATACATCTGGACAGAGTATGTAGTGCCATAGTTCATCTTGATACATATATGTGAATGCAAGATTAAGGTGTATGAGATTTACATTTGGTTTTCTTGGATTTCTTTGTGATTTAAATACACTCTTATATTGATACCTTTGATAGATAGGATTCACCTTTTCCCCTGCACATATTGTGTTTATAGATCATAAGCCTACGTCCCAAATTGACTACAGGGTTTATTAAACGACAAATAAACAACCCAACAAGGTTCACGACAAAAGCATTCTCTCGAAAAGAGGGAGTGGACTATGAGGAGACATTTGCTCCAATCACAAGGTACACTTACATTAGAGAATTTATGTCCTTAGTTTCATTTATGGGATGGATAATATATCAGATGGATGTGAAGATAGTTTTCCTTAATGGGATCATTAAGGAAGAAGTGTACATAGAGAAATCTCAAGGCTTTAAGGTAGTAGAATTTACGAGATACCTGCACAGAAAATATAGCTAAAAATGAAGCATACACAAGATGCAATGGTGTGAAAAGAAGAAACAAAAATGGAGGAAAGAATGAAAGAATTTATATTAACTAAATGAGAGAAAATGATACAATACAAGTGATATAATATGTATCACACAATTAACTCGCCATAGTAGTCAACTAATGTGCATTAGGAGTGTTCTAGAGATATATGACACACATTGGTAGTCACTAGACTCAACTACCACCTAGTCCTAGTTAACTAGCCAAACCAGAGTGAAATGAGGAGGAGATCACTCACAAATGTGGAATGCACCTTACTGGTGATGATCCCAATGCAAGTGCACATTATTGGTGATGATCTCGAGGTTAACATGTAACACTTGGTGATAAAACCAATGTTGGCATGCAACACTTCTCTCAACTAGTCTAACTAAACGGTAACTGAGAATTGATTGGAGGGTATGTGGCACCCTTTTCTAGGGGAGAATATATCATACTAAGGGACCCTCAACATAGCCAAATAAACATAGGAAAAAAAATTAAAGGAAAATCCTAGGTGTGTGTAATATATCCAACACCCCCCCTAAACACTACTAGGGAGTATAGATAATGAATGGGTCCCGACAACAGAGGCCATGTTAGGTACCCATGAACAATGCAACTAATGAACATCGAAATAAATTCAGGAAAGTGGGAAAACCTCATGGGAAACATCCCCCCGCCCCCCTCAAAATACAATGTATCAAAAGAAGAGAAAAATAGGTGAGATCCACCATGTGGCACGTAGACAGTCTCCAAAACCAAGAAAATATGACAAGTCAATGAAGCATGATCTAATGATGACAGATCATAATATGCTTCAATGAGTGTGTTGAACTTGAAATGTTGTCGTTGATACTAGTTGACAATAATCAGATCTCTCAAAACATTAAGGCACTATCCTACACCAAGATGGTCGGGCTAGTTAGAGTGCTTCCAAAACAAAGAAGCAAACACCATAAAAGTCATCAAAATAGTGGTAAATGGAACTTTAAATACATCATAATCAGTCAATTCAAGAGAAATGAGAATGATTCCCATGTATCATGGATGAAACACATATGTAAGATGTCCCAAACCAATGGGTCAAATGTTTCCATGACCAATCATCAAGCCAACCACAAACAATCCTCAGAGTTGGTACCTTGCCAAGATGTTGTCGTATACACCTCTTCGTCAATGAGTTGAAATAAGAGGAACTAACACAAGGACATGGATACCTAACAGGAAGACAATGTTTTCTTCGATCATGATGTTGAGGATGTCTATAAGTGGAGGATGTAGACCCTGAAGTTGACACTGAAGAGTCAGTTGCTGCTAAAAACTCTGATGTTGGTGCTGAAGAGTCTGATACTAGCAACTCTAATGTTGAAGTTGGTGTTGAATCTGGTTGTGAAAGATCCAAAGTTGTATCAATAAGATGTGTAGGTGGTGGTTGTTGCAACTCAACAATAGAAGAGTCATCTTGTGTGATGGACTCTTGTGCTAGAACAAATTGAGTTTAAACAATAGAAATATCTAGACAACTTGCTACTAGCTATGAAGTCCAAACAAAACCAAGTCCAACTTTTGTTTTTCTCATCACAGGCTTAATGGGATGTAAAATCCCATTTCCATTCTTACCAAGGTCACCACCAATGTATCCCATCTGATGCATCAATTTTGACCTAAAACCACGAGTGTGAAACTCAAAATTTGGTGAACGAAGCTCAGTAGTGATCAACAATGCAAAAGCAACATTAGAAACAAGAGACTGTTGCAGATATTTCGACAAACAAGCAATAAAATTTTCCTTCTCTTTTAAATCAGGGAAAAAATGTTCATTGAGAAGAGTGGATTTCTCTGCCATATCATTAATGTGGGTGGTCCAAGTATCAACTTGAGCTTAATGCTTCTCCATTAGACTCCAAATGAGTTCAAAATCAGTGGAATAATAGGTACACATGTTTTGAAGACAAATCTTGGATCTCTCTTGTTCACCTCAAAGTTTGCTAACTTCTTTGACAAGTTTTAGATTCAGAATCTAAAGGGTCGAGATAACTGCATCTTTGTCCTCCATTACAATGATTCTCTCCCAATGACTGATATTAGTGCGATATGCATGTCGGAGTAGCGATGTGAGGTTTTGTTGATTCATTGCATGTAGCTATAGATTTGAAAAAAATGTTGTATCTCATAAACTACGATGTGGGTATTGGATATTTTTTGTGAGCGTGAGAATCCATATGCAATGCATCTCTCTACAAAAAATCAGATCAATCCAAATCATGGATTTTGAGATATCGTTGATGGATCCGTGAAAGCTATATATCTGATATAAACAACTTTATCTTCTAAACTATGATGTGGGTATTGGATATTTTTGGTGAGCGTGAGCATCCTTAAGCAATGTGTCTCTGTACCAAAAACCAGAGTTACCCATATCATGGATTTCGATATATGTCTGATGGATATATGGCACGTTGATCTTGGAGAGAATGTGAGGCATAAGAAGAATTGTCAGTGAGTAATCCATCATTCATGTTGCTTTGTTCCGTCTTCGGTACCCACAAAAGAGTGTTGGTGACAATCCTTTCTAACAACCTGTGGATTCGATACCATGTAGAGTTTTTGAGATACTTTCACATAAGATCTAGATAACAATGAAGAATACACAACATGCAATGGTGTGAAGAGAAGACACAAAAATGGAGGAAAGAATGAAATAATTTCTATTAACCGGATGAGAGAAAATGATACAATACAAGTGATATACTCTGTATCACACAACTAACTCACCATAGTTTTCAACTAATCTGAATTAGGAGTGTTCTAGAGAGATATCACACACACTAGAAGTTACTAGAGTCAACTGCCACATAGTCCTAGTTAACGAGCCATGCGGTCGTCAGTTAACTAGCCAAACCAGAGTGAAATGAGGAGGATATCACTCACACATGTGGAATGCACCTTAATGGTGATTATCCCAATGCTAGTGTGCATTATTGGTGACGATCCAGAGGTTAACATGCAACACTTGGTGATAAAACCAATGTTGAGATGCAACACTTCACTCAACTAGTTTAATTGAACAATAACTAAGAAATGACTGGAGGGTATGTGGCACCCTTGTTAAGGGGAGAATATTCTCAATGAGGGGAGAATATCTCATACTAAGGGACCCTCAACATAGCCAAATAAACATAGGAAAAGAAAATGAAAGGAAAATCCTAGGTGTGTGTAATATCTCCAACAGAGGTAAATGGGAAAGAGTCTCGTGTTTGTAGGCTTAAGAAAGCCTTGTATGGACTCAAACAAGCACCAAGAGCATGGTATTCTACGATACATGGATATTTGCAAAGTATGTGCTTCACCAAAAGTGAAGCATATCCTAACATATGTTATATATTTATGGATTTAATCTGCTTGTCTTGGGTTTTATGTAGAAAACTTGTTTCTGACAAGTGTAGAGAAGCTCATTCCAGTGTGAAAAATAGGCATGGAAACTGAGTTTGAGATGAAGGACATTGACATTATGCATTGCTTCTTATGTTTGGAAAAAAACAGGTGATATTTTCGTTGCGCATGGTAAGCATGTAGTTGAGATCCTAAAGAGGTTTCATATGGATAAATGCAAACATATGGCCACACCCATGATCACTAATATGAAGAAGGTGACAAATTCAGATTCAGAGTTGGTGGATTTTATGTTGACATGCAATTGATAGATTCCTTCATGTATTTCTTCAAAATTAGACCAAATATACGTTTTTTTGTGAAAACCTTGCATCAGTTCATGGTGGAGTCAAGGCATTATCATTGGGTAGTAGAAAAGCATGTGCTTAGATACTTGAGGGGCATAGTGGAGTATGGTATGATATATCTTGGAGATGGTGAGGTGAAGTTGCAAGGGTATTCAAATTCATATCGAGAAGGTAGTGCAACAAGTAGGAAGACCACCTCAATGTGTTTCTTTAGCTTGGGTTCAACTATGATATCCTAGTTCAACATGAAGTAAACTTTCGTGGGAATTAGCTCACTAGAGGAAAAATACATGGAAACTAGTATTGTTAGTTTTGAGGCCATTCGACTTCGCAAGTTGCTTGCAAGATTGTTTGATTAGGAATTGGATCCCACAATCATTCACTGTGATAATCAAATTTGTATCAAACTCTCTAAGCATCCAATGTTTCATGACATGTCCAAACACATAGAGATCATATATCACTTCATACGAGACATAATTTAGAAAGAAGAAATGAAGCTCCAATATATTCAACAAATCAATAAATAGTTGATATTTTGACCAATCCCTTACCAAAATGGAAGTTTGAGGCCTTCAGAGACATACTTGGATTGGTTCATCATTCCTCCCTCACGAAGAGGGAGTGTTGAATGTAGCTTGAGTAGGAATTTCTTGCATAGATTGCAATGTGAACGTGTAGGAAGTGGTTTGTGACATTTCATTGGTGATCGCTGGGAAAAGTGGTCACTAATTCCATCTTGTAATTTCACTTGAAAAATAAAGAAAAAGTGAAAGTCTAGTGTTTTGAAGTCGACTTAGTCTTAGGGATCTAAATGAAATGTTCTAGAAGTTATAGAACATTAGTGACTTAAATTAGGATTTCATCTTAGTTGTACATCTATGTAATGTACTTAACCCCAAAACTTCAAAGCAATCACATAAAATGTAGCTCAAAACCAAAGAACATAAGAGAAAATAGATAAACCCTAAGAAATATTTCTTGATAATAAAAATTAGAGAATTATGTTCACTTGCCTCTACAAGGGGGAAACCTCCTAGAGAAAAGCTCCAATTACAATAACAATTATTGACAAAACATTACATAACCCATAGGGTCTTCACTCTATGAACTTGTGACATAGCGCCTTCATTAAGGGCAGATTAAATAATACCCCTAATTTCACTAGATATTGATAAATATCTCCCAAAATCATGTTGTTGAACCCCCCCTCCCAATACATATTACCAATAAAAGAAACCCTTTTTTTTCCTAAATACCCCTTTTTATACCCCCCAATACATATAAACCCCTTGAGACCCCACATCTCACCCCAATACTGCAATATATTGACTTTATTTTTCACAAATAAAAAAACCCCTTTTATGAATGAACGTGATAAGATATCGGTCATCAAAGTGAAACCCCTATGACATAACCTTCTACTCAATATATAACTATCCAAAGAGAATCTTAACTTCCTATGACCCTTATTAATAAAGAGGACCCTTTTTACAATGAATGACTATTAACCAACTATTTCATGAGCCTTATTTAAGGAAGGTGGCCTCATACATTCATAAACTATCTAAGTAAGGGGGTTAGGGTAGGACCCTGACATGCCCTCCCCCTTCAAAAGTAGTGTTTTCATCGAAGTTGAAGGTGGGGAAATTGTTGTAGAATTGTTGTCAGTTCCCATGTGGCATCTTCCAGTTGCATGTCTTTCCACTGGATTAATACTTCTTTGATCGTGCGCTAACACAAATAACACTCTTGGTATCCAATATTTTTTTTGGTTGGAGCCAAATGGAAATTTCTTCATCAAGTTTTGGTATTTTTTTTTGCACTTTTGCAATTTGATATCACAACTTTCTTCAAACATGACACATGAAAGACTAGATGAATCTTGGAGTGGACTGGTAGAGCCAACTTGTAGGTGACCTGATCAATGCATTGTATGATCCGATAGGGACCATAGAACTTAGGAGCTAGCTTCTAAGGGAATTTATCTTTGAGTGATGTCTGTCTATAGGGTTGTAGGAAAATAAACACTTGATCCCCTTCGACAAAATAATGTTTGGGTTTATGTTGATCAATTTGTTGTTTCATTTTATTTTGTTTTCCTAGCCTTATTGAGAATCATACCTTGAGATCCCCCTAACAGCATCTAGGCTTCCTACACTAGCCTCCATGGCCTTGGGCTCGAGGGATCCCCCCCCAACCCCCGCCACCTGAGCTTGCAGTGTTCCAGACTCTAATCTCCTCCTATTCAAAAGCTTCCAAGGGAGCCCCTACCTATAGATTCGTCAAAACGCTGGAAGCAATTCCAAAAGTGTTGGTCCACTCCCCCTCTTCGAGACCATTTTCTCTTTGGCTGGCTGAAAACGGTCTAATAGGGAAATTCATCAAACTCTGGCCATCCCCCAAAGCTATGGATCTATGGTTGGAGCAGAAATGGAAGGAAACAGTCAAAGGACAACTCTTTGTAGCTTTTTGTGGAAAGGGTTTCTACGTTTTTCTTTTTAAAAATAAAACAGATCGAGACTTGATCTTCAGAAATGGCATGTATTTCATGGGAACCAGAGGGATGTATCTAAACAAATGGACTCCAGAATTCAGTCCAAAGAACGATATCCCCTATGTTGTTCCAGTATGGGTTAGGCTCCCCTTCTTACCCCTCCACTGTTGGAATGACGAAACAATAAAAAATATTGGCAATGCTCTGGTAAGGTTCATCGATCAAGCTGAACCACGAGATGCACTGCAATCTTGTGCAAGGCTCTGTGTAGAAGTGGATCTGGAAAAAGGGCTTCCAGAAGCAATACAACTCATCCTAGATGGTTGGTCTTACATCCAAACAGTGGATTATGAACAACTCCCATTTAAGTGCAAATATTGTCATGAATATGGTCACTTCGCCAAAAATTGCCCTAAGGCAACGCAAGAGAACCCATAAAACAAGTCTCTTGAGCATTGGCAACAAGCAAAACGAAAGAAATTGACGAATAGAGAAGGAAACCCACAACAGGAGCGAAAAAGCAACTCCAGACCCCCCTCGCCAAGTAAAGGGAAATCTCCAATACAGATCGAAGATGAAGCTAAAAGCAACAAGAAGTTTGAACCTTTGGAAACTTTGGATCCAGAGTTGATTAACTCAAAGGAAAACACAGAAGAAAACACCCATGATCAATATGTGGTTCTTGAGATCCACCCAGAAGATCGAGACCCCCAACACCAAGTCATTCATCAAACACGGGAGGAAGACAGTCAAGAAAAATCCAGAGAAGAAATGAATGTAGAAATCCCAAAGAACGTTCCATCCACAAGAGCAGGAAGCAGAAAAAATAAATCAAAAAGAGAGAAAGCGACGACCCATGACAAATATCTAGGAACCCAACCAATACTGGAAGAAATCCTCAGGAAAGAAGGGAAAAGTGGAAAAGCCCAAATAGCAAAGGGGCAGTCTCAACCCCCGAAGGGAGGGGCACCAAAGCACAATAGTAAGTAATGAAGTTAGTCTCCTGGAATTGTAGAGGTTTGGTCCAGAGGGAAAAAAAGGAAGCCGTGGGAAAGCTAATCTGGATAGAAAAGCCCCAAATCTTCTTAATTCATGAGACAAAACTCCAGGGTGATGAGGCCCTAAGAGAAATGAAACAAATTTGGAATCAAAGTAGTGGAACGACGTTGAATTCAAGAGGCAGCTCAGGAGGGATCTGTACAATGTGGAACACTCAAATCTTCAAGGAGGAACAAAGAGTGAACTCAACCCATTGGACGATGGTAAAACTAAAGAATCTCCAAACAGGTAATATCTATCATATCTGCAATGTTTATATGCCTAACAATTACTGGGAAAAGAGAGAGTGCTGGGAAACGCTAATGAAATTAAAAGAGTTAGATGCTCAAGAAAACTGCATAATAGAAGGGGATTTTAATACTACTCTCCACCAAGGGGAGAAAAAGGGTGGTTCCTCTGTTAGAGACTAGTTTAGGGAACATTTGGAGGATCTGATCTCGGACCTAGATCTATTCGACGTCCATCCCTCCCAAGGAAAATATACATGGACCAATAAAAGGACAGGGGTGGGCCACATAGTTTCTAGACTGGACCGCTTCCTTATCCACAACCCTCTCCTCTTCCTCCCGCTTACCATCTCCTCCCAAATTGTCCCTTGGGGAATCTCATACCACTGACCTATAGCTCTTACTTTTGCAAAGGCCAAAAACCTAGACCCCATTCCTTTCAGATTCAACCCTCTCTGGCTGGATTCATCAAACTTCCTCCCCCTAATATCCTCGGCTTGGTCTACATGGGTGGACAGAACCACAGTGTATATTTGGGAACAAATACTAAAAAAAATAACACAAGCTTTAAAGGATTGGGAAAAAGATTCCCACATAAGCACAAAGGAAGAATTAAAGTGACACAAACGGAAATTAGAAGAGCTACACATTGAAATGGAAGACAAGGAAGTCCAATACAGACACCTTGAGTAGGAGAAAACTCATTTCCAAAACTATTTAAGGGCACTCCATAATGAGGAAAAGGAATGGAGACTAAACTGAAGAGCCCTGTGGCTACAAGAAGGAGACAAAAATACATCATTTTTCCATAAGCAGGCCAAAGCTAGATAACATAAGAATTCAATAGAAGAAATTAAAACAGCCACAGGAGAGATAATTAACTCCTTTGACGAGATAAAAAAAGAATCCTCTTCTCATTTCAAAACTCTCTATACCCAGGATGGAGCAGATAATAAAGACTAGAGGCTGTAGTTCATGGAATCGATCACCCAATTGATAACGGATCAGGATAATCAGACTCTAACAAAGAAAGTCACTGAAGAGGAAGTTAGAGAGGTAGTCTTCCACTTCGATCTAGATAAAGCACCCGGGCCAGATGGATTTATCCCTCACTTCTAAAGACACTGTTGGGAAATCATTAGAAAGGACCTACTTCACATGATTAGATACATCCAATCTACATGCAAGATAGGAGGAGCCACCAATACCTCTTCCTTACGCTGATCCCCAAAGCCAAAAATCCAAACACTTTTGATCATTTTCGCCCCATCTCCCTTTGCAATGTCTCCTACAAAATTCTCACCAAAATTATCGCCAACAAGTTAAAACATATCCTCCCAAACCAAGGGGGCTTCGTGACTAAAAGACAAATCTAGGACAACATAATCCTGGTCCAGGAAGCAATCCATACCAGTGTAACGAATAAATAAAAAGGAATGATCATTAAAATTGATATGGAAAATGCCTTTGATAGAGTGAAGCATGAATTCCTCTATGAGGTGCTAAACAAATTCGATTTCTAGAGCTCCTTTATCTCTTGGATCAAGGCTTGTATTTCTTCCCCGTGGATAGCGCCACTGATTAACGGACGCCCAACTATGTTCTTCCAAGCCTCAAGAGGTCTCAGACAAGGGTGCCCTCTCTCTCCGATGTTGTACGTAATCATGGTAGAAACTCTAAACAGAATACTGGAGCAAGAAAGGACAAATAGAAACATCCTGGGCCTGAAAATTGTTAGGGGAGTTAGAAGGATAAACAACTCTCAATTCACTGATGACACTCTTCTCCTTGGGGGAGCTTCCCAAACAATGGCTCAAAGATTTAAACTAGTCTTGGACCAGTATGAACAAGCTTCGGGAGGGCTTATCAACAAACTTAAGAGCCAAATATACGCTGGAACGTTAAAGAGGGAACAATGGCTAGAATAGCCCACATCCTCCAATTCCCCTTCACGACGGACTGGAAATACTTCAAGTATTTAGGTACAACAATCAACATCAAAGCCCTCCCTAGGGAGGCATGGCAAGTGATCCTCCAAAAAATAAAAGATCAATTTGAAATATGGGGAGCCACATGGTTAAACCCAACAGGCAGGGTAGTCCTAATAAAAGCAGTTCTCTCTTCCTTCCCAATCTTCCAATTCTCAGCACTCTACACTCCAGTTCGAATCAAGAAAGAAATGGCCAAAATCACAAGAAAATTTCTCTGTCGAGGAGGCAAGGATAACAAAAAAAAAATCCATATGGTTAATTGGGCTACTACCAGTGTTCCTAAAGAAAACGGGGGGTTGGGATTAAGAGATCCGAAAAAGATAAACTTAGCTCTGGGAGCAAAAGGTAATCTGGCGTGTAATCACAGGTGAAAAATAATGGTGGAAAAAAAACACTTAGAAACAAGTACTTGTCCAAAAACAGAAAAAGATGCGTGGAAGAAGCAGATCTCGGGCAAGCAAGCTCGCCCATATGGAAGCTTATTCGGGCATTCGTCCCATTAATACAATCCTATCTCAATTGGAACCCAAGGAATGGAAAAGAAATAAAATTTTGGGATGACAACTATTCAGAGTGGGGGATCCTCTCAAATATCCCCTCTCTGAATCAATTCAAGTTTTGGTTGTCTTCTGAAGGAAGATCCACCCTCTTCGATATCTCAAACTAGCATTCGAACGGTAACTGGGAAAGTTGGAACCTGGGTGAGGTACCTCTGTTTTGAGAGACGAGGCCAAACAGTTCCTCCTAGCAATCTACAGAACCGCCCCAGTCCGCCTTAGCCAAAAGGACGACAAAAGCCAGGGAAAAGAGGGGTACTCAGTGAAATCGGGATACAATAAACTCCTACAAGGATGTGATATCCCAACCAAATCAGCCATCTAGAAAGAGATCTGGAACCCAAACAGCCTTCCAAAAATAAACATCTTATGCTGGCAACTAGCTCATAATAAACTCCTAACAGGGGAGAATTTGAACAAAAGAGGCTTTCTAGGTCCGTTCAGGTGTGCTCTGTGTGCCAATAGCCATGAAATTAGAGATCATTTGTTCCTACATTGCAATTTCACCAGACAGGTGATGAATAATGTTTACCTCGAATTAGTCCCCCAAATTTCCAGGCCAACAGGCAGCAGAAGCCTAATTGACAAATGGGTGAAACATTACAAAGGATTGCTCTAGGGGAAATCAAATCTCAGTCGAGCCTAGAAGGCATCGATAAAATTTGTCTGCTGGCAAATTTGGTTGGCAAGAAATAAAATGATTTTCAAAGAAAAAACTATTTCCCCCCTAGTAGTAGCGATAAATGCAATCGGTCAACTAAGGGAATTTTTATCGACCAAGAAAACAACCACCCATGCAGGGGTTCCATTGAGAATAGAAGAAGAAGCTTGGATAAACAAACTAAACCTTCAGGAAGCCCCACCCTTTTGTGTTCCAAAAAATACATCATGCTGGCAGCTTGAGTACTCTCCTCAAGAGTTCACGAGATGGTTAAATACTCAAAAACTCCATGTTCTATGTTTTGACGGTGCTTCTAAAGGGAACCCATGGGAGGCAGGTGCGGGAGGGGTTATGTTCGGCCCTAAAGGACAAAGTATGATTACTTATTCATGGAACCTAGGAACTACCACAAACAATTCAGCAGAGGCTTATGCACTTCTCAAAGGGACCCAAATAGCGAAGGATCGTCAAATCAACAAACTGATCATAATAGGGGACTCCAAGACGATCATCAGGTACTTCGTTAAAATCACAAATCCAAAGAATTCAACTCTCAAAAAAATCACCAACAGAATCAAGGACACAATCTCGATCATGCGCCCCTTCTTCTATCATGTCCAACGAGCCAACAATTGGAGAGCAGATGAATAGGCTAACAAAGCCATAGGTAAAAGCATAGGGCACTTGGAAGTTCTGGGTAGGCCTGCGTTCGTAGCCCCCCCCTAACTGTTCTAATGCCCCAGCTCATACGCGTCAGCATTCCACCCAGCAGCCAAGCACACATGACTCTCCAGCGCAACAACAGGTCAGGACAAACTCTCGACAAAACCGGGGGATCAATGTACTTCGCCAAATCCAGGAATATGAGAAGTAGTACGTCGTAGCAGGAAAATTGGGATTTTCAATGCAACAAAAGGTTCACCCCCCATGGGATATTGCCCATGAGGTCATTCCCACCTCGCTCCTCTCCCTCTCCCCTTACCCTTCCATTAATGGCACTCAAGCTAACAGAATGGGAAATGATTGAGGTAAGGCTCCAAAGCACGCAGAAGATGGAAAAGAAGTACGCCTCGTCCCAGGGGCATCATCTAGCACGTTCAAGAACGTATATCACATGGTGATTACAGGGACAGAGCCTGATTCAATGTTTATACACCCACATGAAGGTAAGTAATTTAAAAAGAATTACAGGAGATAGGAAGAGCCCCATATTTCCAAGCCAGTATTCAGAACACATAAATGGAAGAACAGGCACAGACAAGGTGGAGGCCACTAATCAAGGGCGTGACAAGAGTATTGGTTGGCCACAAGGGCATAACAAGAACAACCAAAGCAGAGTAATTAAACAGGGAGATAGAAAAAGAATCCAATTGTTATTGGATTCTTCGAGCAACATCTCAGGTATAAGAGAAGCGGCCTCAAAAAGCACAATCAGATCCCAACAACACTTGCAAGGCCTTCTCCCAGGCAGCAGCAGTGGAAGCACAAGAGCAGTTTACACCAAAAATCTCAAAAAATTCACGTCAGCCAGTGAAAGAATGGATTAGCGCAGAGGACAGGATGACCGTGAGGAGGAAATGGTGGACGAAAACTTCATCACCACCCAACATCTAGCCATGAGACTGGATTCACACAGCACCACCCTAAGCTTCACAATGGAAACCCTTTCTCAACACCGTGCCCTGATCAGCCAGTTCCAAGACGAGGTTGATTTCTTGAGAAGACAAAGTGAACGACTCGAGGAATCACATGGAACCAGAGCCCATGACGTAGCAGGACAAATCCGAAGTGAGGAATGCGGGAGCAGAGACGTCTCGATCCTCCCAGACCTAAACATTGCCCTAAACATGCCTCCAGAAGAAGCTCCAGCCCAAGCTCCAAAGGAAAATAAGTAGTAAGATGGGCCAACAGTCCCAAAATTTTGTAACTATGGATACGTCTAAGTAATCACAGATTGTAAGAAATAGCTAGACTAGTTAGTTTTTATTATTTAGCAGCAACAGTTTTTGGGGCAGGCCCATGTAATAAGCTATTGATTTACTAGTTGTTGGGTCATTGTTCTAGCACCCCTTTTTGTAATTAGCGACTCTGATCGTGCCTTTTAATATATAAATCATCTTTCAGTTTTTATAAAAAAAAAACTTCTTGTTTCATTCGATTTTGCACCATAATCAAGTTGTCCTTGAGGGTACAGATAATGGCTTCTCTAGTGTGAAGTGTTATATCTATTGCATGAACCTTGGAGGTGTCTGGTACATAGGATGCCACTGACAAGGGTTTTTGGCTTTAAACAACTTTATATGGTTTTATTTTGGTAGCTCCATGATAAGTGGTAATGTACCACCATTCGACAAGGGGAAGCCATTATACCCATTGGTGCAATTTTTTGAAAGCAAAGCATCTCAAATAGGTTTATAAGCACTTGTTGACCACTTTTGTGTTACCATCAGTTTGAGGACGATATGTAGTGCTCATATTCAACTGTGTACCTTGAAGTATAAATAGCTCCTGCTAAAATTTGTTGGTGAATGTGGGGTCTCGATCCGAGACAATGAAAGTGGGCATACTGTGTAGCTTGAAGATTTGATCCATGAAGGTCTGAGCAATTGAAGTAGTGAAATGATGAGCTAGGGCACAAAAATGAGCATCTTTTGAAAGATTTTCAACAACCACCACAATAATTGATTTGTTGCCCACTTTTGGAAGTCCCATGATAAAATCCATTGAAATGTCCATCCATATCTATGTTGGGATTGGTAGTGTTTAATGCCCATGGTATGTTCAGCCTCTCTCCCTTGTTTTGTTGGTAGGAATTATAAGATGTTACAAAATCCTAGATATTTGTTTTCATGCCTTCCCAGAAGAGTGAATGTTTAGTTCGTTCATAGGTTTTATGAAAGCTAGAGTGACCTGCTATCGGTGATGAATGTATCTCCTCTAAGACGTGTTGTTTTAGGGTCGAATATTTTACCAGAACAATGTGCCCTTTATACCGCAATGCATCTTGTTTCCATGTATAACATTTAAGTGGGTTGGGATCTACCTGAAGTTGTTATATGAGCTACCATAAAGTACTATTTTCTAGCCATTCCTTGCAAGCTTCCTCAAGCCATCATGGACTTGGTAATGATAATGCAAGGAGTGACCCATCATCTTGATATTGTTTGGATAAAGAATCGACCACAACATTCTCTTTACCCTTCTTATAGATGATCCCATAATCATACCCTAACATCTTGGTGACCCATTTATGTTGCTCTGTGAAGACAATCGTTGTTCGAGGAAGTACTTTAGGCTGTGATGGTTAGTTTTGATCTGAAAACACCTCCCTATGAGATATGGCCTCCAAGTATCCACTGCATGCAGGATAGCCATCGTTTTCTTCTCATATGTGGATTTTCCCAAGTTGCAGTCACACCATTGTGTATCGATGAATGCCAAGGGGCATGCTTCTTGCATCAATATTTCTCTGAGACCTCTACTTGAGGCACCACATTCCAAGACAAAAATCCAATTAAAGTCAGACACTACTAATACTTGAGTAGTGCACATGGAATCCTTTTTTGTTGCTACATATTCCAGATGAAGGAATTCTTTTTAAGGAGTGAAGTTACAGGAACTACAATTTTGCCATAATTTTTCACAAATTTCCTATAGTAACTTGTAAGTCCTAAGAATCCCCTCAAGCTCTTCAGTGTTTTTGGATGGGGCCACTTTCTTGGGATGAACTGGCACTCCCTCCAAACTTACTATGTGACCCAAATATTCAACCTCAGGAGCCCTAAAAGCACATTTGGAGCACTTCATGAATAATTGGTTGTCTCTCAAGAGTTGCAAGGACTTGTTAACATGATTTTGTGTGATTCCCATGATTTACTATAGATCAAGATATCATCGAATAATACCAACACAAAATTGCATAGGAAGGGTTTGGAAATCTTGTTCATGAGGCTCAGAAAAGTGGATGGAGAATTAAAAAGATTGAAAGGAATCACTAGAAACTCGTAACGACCTTCATATGTTTTGAAAGTTGTTTTAGGGATGTTTGTCTCTTTCATCATGATTTGGTGGTATCCTAAATGCAGATCAAGCTTAGTGAAAAACTTTGCTCCATGAAGTTCATCCAGGAGATCATCAATAATTGGGATGAGAAATTTGTCCTTGATTGTCAACTTATTGACAACCCTAAAATCATGACACATGCCTCATGTGCCTTCTTTAACACCATGACTACTGGTGATGAGCAAGGGCTTGTATTGGGACATATGACCCCTGCTTCCAATAGTTCCTGAATGATCTTTTCTATTTCATTCTTTTGTGCCAAAAGGGTGTTGATGAGGACGTACATTTGGCGGTTGACTTCCTAGAATTAAGGGAATGCCATGGTCATGATCTCCTCGAGAAAGGGGTAAACCCTTTGGTGTCTCAAAAGACTTGATGATGTTTGTCGAGGCCAACTGCAAGTCCGAGTGGATTTCTTGTGTCGTATTATCCATAACATGTATGGCATTAAATTGGGTAATAATGTCATAGTGATCTTTCTTTAATAACTTCTCCATACAATGAGAGCTGACCATTTCAAGGGAGCTTGCCTAAATCCCTTGAAGGGTGTGCATGACCCTCTTTAGTGAAACTCATATAGAGTTCTTTGAAATCCATGGTGATTGGTTTCAATGTGCATAGACATTCTAACCCCAATACTATATCACAACCACCCATATTGATGGAAAATAGATGGGTTTTGAGTTGATATTCTCCCATTTGGAGTTTGTCATTTTGACATCTGCCCCCGCATTTCATCATACCTCCATGGGTTTGAAAGTTGTGCACCGGGTGTACAAAACAATGGGTTTCTTATATCACTCTCTTGCAAATGAATTTGTGATTATTGTCACTATCAACTAAGACTACGACTTTCCAGTGCTTGATGTAGCTCGTGAGTTTCAAGTTTTGTGGAGTTGAAATGCTCGATAATGCATGTAGGGATATTAGGGGTTCTTCATGAGAGAATGGAGATTTAATATCCACCTAAATCTTAGTGTTGGTGTCTTCAACCAGTAACTTCGATGTCTCTTTGATAGTTGCATCTTCGGTTAGGGTATGAGTGGTCATATCCATTTGGAACAATTTATGTTCTTTATAACGATGACTTGGAGCATATTTTTCATCGCAATTAGAACAGAGTCCACGTCTTTGGCAGTCCACCATTTAAGCTAGAGACAACATTTTTACTTTCAAGGGATGAGTAGGAGTGGTGCTTGGGGAATTACCCTGGGGAGGACGAGTGCGGGGAATGAATGCTAGTAATTTTTATTTATGCATTGATCACCATTTTTGCTTCTAAGGTCCTCTAAGTTGCTTCTAACCATGTAGCAGGACGTTGCATTCCAACTTGTGCTTGAATCTACTCCTTGAGGCCACTAATGAAACATTATTTATAGTAAGAGTCTGTTAACTTCTCTGTACGAATGGCTAAATGCTCAAAGGTTTCCCTAAAGTCGATGACTAAGTCTTTTTGGCATAATTTGGTAAGTTGCCCCAAATAGTGAGTATCTCTCTCAAAACATGCATGGATAGTGTTAACAAACTAACTCTAGGCGATGTAATCTGCATAGGCTTTTTTATTCCATTCCCACCATTGTCATAGTTCTGGATCTAGATAAAGGACCCCCACCCTGATTTTCATCATGTCATTGATAATAATTTGGACGGAAAAGTAATGTTCCATTTGGGTGACCCAATCCTGATGGGTCAAAACCATCAAACTTGTTTAGATCCACCTTAGAAGAATGTTGTCACATGTTATTATCCATTGGTCTATTGTTGTGCGAACTCGAAGAGGGTTGTGGATGGCTAAATAATCATGAATTAGAAATTTCTTCCTGGTGTGGCTCAATGTGTTGTGCGGTCCAACGACGTTCTTTTTGGTATGCCTTGAGCTAACATACCCTGCAACTTTTCAATCAACGTTTTTTCGAAGTTGGCTAGGTTTTGCATACTTTGTTGCTCCAACTTCTCATCCAACCCATTTATGTTCTCCTAAAGTTGCTTAAGTTGGCCTTCCACAATGTCCAACCTACCTGTAGTAGAGAGATGGTCATGTTGTTCGAATAAGTATGAGGTGATTTACAGGTATCCTTCATTGGCGAGCTTTCTAAAATAAATTACCATGTCTCAAGGACAAAGGAGTGATAGGTGTTATAGCCCTCTAAGATATATGCGAGATCCAATAGTGGTACTCGACCCAATATCTCAGGGCACTAACTAAGAAGGTTCAACCGTGCTCTTAGTTGTACTACTCAACTACCCAAATACTAGAGAGTTCTCCCCAAGTGTTGTTCTTGGTGTATTATAGCGACAAGACGGTCGATTAGTTTATTTAGAGTCGGTTTCAAGTATACCTAGGGGACTTCCTATATACCCGAGGGTACATGGAAGTGAGATTTCGTATATAGGCTTTTTTTTACACGATACTATTCGAAGGGGTACCAACAAGGGTTACAAGGGTTTCTGACAATGTGATTCCATTTGAATTTCCTACCTCTATTCTACCATGACTGCAATTTTACCCGCTAAACGACAGATCATTGTGTTATTTAAAGACACCATAACACATCTTTAAAATAAAATTTAAAAAATGTAGGAGTTTGTTGACCCAAGAATTTTTTTTTGAAATCACTAAAAAATAACTTGTTCAAGGTAAGGTTTGAGGTCAAAAATGTAAAATGATCACAACTTCTGTTGTACTTCTCGAATTGATTATTATGACCCCAATAATGAAATGTCACAACGTCGTTGGATCTACTAACATTGGGTTGACTTAAATATGTGCATTCTATCAAAATATATCCAATCTATGAAATACACAATCATCACTAGAAAAAGTCTAAAATAAAACTGATTTTAAATCAACGATATCTCCACTTCCCAGACTATGTTTTGAACATTTTTTTAATTGGATATTTTTTGAGAGGAATTCAGATCTTGGTTTCGATTCTTCAAATTCTACACAGAAAGTTTCAGAAATCAACTTGAATATTGCCATCCTCTTTTTTTTCTGTCAAAAAACAACAAAAAGAAAAAAAATATCTCACTATGTGCTAAAATTCTCCCACTTCATGCTCAAGGAAGAGCTTTGATACCACTTTTAATGTACTTAACCCCAAAACTTTAGAGAAATCACATAAAATGTGGAGCAAAACCAAATAACAAAAGAGCAAATAGATAAACCCTGAAAAATATTTCTTGATAATAAAAAAAAGAGAGCTATGTTCACTTGCCTCTTCAAGGGGGCAACCTCATAGAGAAAAGCTCCAATTACAATAACAATTATTGACAAAACATTACATAACCTTCTATTCAATATATAGCTATCCAAAAATAATCTTAACTACCTACATACCCACTTATAATGAGGGCCTACTAACTAATTTGGGCCTTATTAATAAAAATGACCCTTTTTATAATGAATGGGTATTAACTAACTATTTAATGGGCCTTATATAAGGAAGGCGACCTCATACATTAAAGAGCATTTAAGTAAGGAGGTTAGGGCAGGACCCTAACAATCTCAAGATTGAGATAGGTGGTAGTTGAGATTGAGGAGAATAGTTATTGATCTCAAAGCATAAAAAGAACAAGATATGAGAGATCGACCTCATATGAAAAGAG
The DNA here is from genome assembly GCA_009831015.1 of Picea engelmannii. Lineage (NCBI taxonomy): Eukaryota > Viridiplantae > Streptophyta > Pinopsida > Pinales > Pinaceae > Picea > Picea engelmannii. The sequence goes on along the minus strand of WSFP011384973.1, from coordinate 1,422 downwards.
AGCAAGATAGATGGGAGAAGGAAGAGTGCATCAGGAAAAAAAAAACAGATTTGTTAAAGAGACCAGTAAGATACCAACAGGTCGTACGGACCATACCACTAATATAGCCATCTTTTTCTTTATGCACAGGTCATACACCTTTAGATCTAGCCATACACAGTCTTCCGTGAATGGTTGGAGTGTGTTTTAGTGTTGAGAGGAGGAAGAGAGATTTGTTGTTCCGAACATACATGAAAAGAGTAGGTTGTACTACCGTAGTTGTACCCTTTTTTACACAAGCCATACACTTATGTTTGAAATAATTCTATTGACCATTCCACCGCTAGTTCAAGCAGGCTACAGAGCTTACCTTGTAAGCATTGATAAAATGAATGAAATGCTGATTAGAAAAAGAAATCCATGTATATGTATGTATTTTTTTCATTGTTTATTTTTCAGCTATTGTGTGACTGATGCAATGTTCAAAAATTTAAATTTCTGCTATCAAATAAATTATGTTTTGGAATTATTTAATGAGAGAACATTGGAACAACAATCACCTAGCGTTAGAAAATATTACAGTAAAAAGGATGTTTGAGGCAATATTGGTGTAATAAAGATTCATACATGATTAAAAAAATCAAGAACGATGATTGAGATTAGGACCTAAAGGGGTATATATACAACATCTCGACTATCATCCAACTACAATTTTGGGAAACCTCTCAACTGTCATACAACTACGATTTACAACTCCCTACGAGGCTCCACCAATGTAACTTCATTTTTGGTAACATGTCGTATGGCCCTCGAATGTGGTGTCTATGGGGCTCCACCAATGTAACTTCATTTTTGGTAACATGTCTTAATGGGCCTTGAACAAAGTAGTGACTCTTGATGCATCATCGTAACCTTCATTTGCTATAGTTTCTTTCTATCAACGTATTCTAATTTATACTTTAGAACACAACCATAGTTAGTAAACCAACAAAACTAAGCAATTACTTACATGTATCTATGTGCGTAGACCTGCTGGTGACTAACGAGTTCAATTATAGACAATATTTTTTAAATGTAGCCACGGATTTATGTATGTAATGACGAGGGAAGAAATATAAGTTCTTTGGATGTAACATTTTTTATGTCTAGATTTGCCTTGGAGTGGCATATCCTTTATTACTCGGAGAAAAATATATGTGATATGCACTAGTGACAACTAGTATATTTTTCTATGGATCAAAATGAGAAGGCACTGTGCTTTTGTCAAAATGATTTCCTGCTTGTAGTTGTAATAGAAAAATAAGTAAATATATTGGAGCATGCATATTCACTAAAATGAAAAATAATGTTCAACCTCTTATCTCACCATTTCACCATCCCATACATAGATATCATTGCAAAATCACATAAACATTGACTGTTCTCGGTATGAGCAAACACTAA
>WSFP011384959.1:0-28968 GCA_009831015.1 Picea engelmannii | reverse complement strand
TGTAAAAAAGAATGTATGGCCTCCTTTTACTCTCAATACCTCGAAGTTTGCAAACAAACAGATGAAGATGTTAGGGAATTCATTGATAGGTTCAACACTCTCATTAGAAAACTTGAGCCCAATTTTCTCCCAAAGAGAATTATTCTCCAACATTACCTTAACTCCTTTGAAGGAACTTTACAACTTACCCTCAAGGATCGATTACCTACAACCCTTGAAGAAGCTCAATATGCTACATGCTAGATCGAAGAGAATCTTAAGTTTAGCAGTGCCACCCATTAGGTCAATTTTTTGAACAATGATGACATCTAGGAGATAAATAAAGAAATCATGGGAGGACTAGAGCATGAGCTCCTAGAGATTCTAGAGGTAGAAAAAAATACATTCCATAGGAAATGGAGCACATGTTTATCAAACATGAAAGATGCCTTAATTTTTCAAAGAAACATGAACCCTCTAAGGATCTAAGTACCTCTAAAGGAATCACTCACTTAGAAAGGTCACTATCACAAATGCAAAATCCTTTTTCTATGAGACCTCCTCAAACAATACAATCTCATACTGCAAGAGAACACTTTTTTTTTAACACTTTGAACCTACAAAATGTTTCAAGACATAAAGATGACCATAAGCCCTAGTCATACAAGGATTATTATTTTGAATTCTATCACCCAAAGGGTACTAATGAGAAACCTAATTTTATAGATTCCATATTCACTTTGTTCACGCCAAGTCAAATCCAAGAAAATCAAGACATGAGGAAGCCTAGGATTGAATACTTGGGCCAAAAAAATGAGAACTCAAGAGTAAATATTGAAGAGCCCTGGGTGTATGCAGGCAATCTACCCCGACATTTCCTAAAACCTCACAATAATAGGCCTAACCTGAGAACCAGTATGGCCTATATCTTACAAAAGGTTAAAAGGATTCGTGAAATGTTGGAAATCCTTTCTTTGACAAAGAAAATCCCATATGACCAACTATCGTTCAAAGAAACTTCCACACTATTACAAACTGGTCATTTTGAGAAAAATGAGCAAACACCCTTTTCCTTGCTAATAGATGATCATGGACATAGTGACTAATAATCAGTAGATCCATGCTTATTTCAAGGTTGGCCCACTCTTCCCTTGATAGAAGAAGACAATATTAGTGAGATAACATGGACTAAGGGAAAGGGTGACCAAAATATTCCTAGCAATCACGAGAACAATATTGCACTAGGTAATGATGAGGTTTTGCATTGGAAAGAAACATACATAAGGCATAGTGCTTTGGTAGGACCCCACCCCATCGTTCTGGAGCAAGAAAGATATACAAATTGGGGTGATTATCCTGACTATGCCTCTGACATATCTGAAGACTGGGATGATTATTCTTCTACACAAAAATATGGCTATTTGATAAGGTTTAGAAGGAGAGGAGTTGACTCCATCAAATGGGAAGGGGATGATATCAGAACTAGTGAAACAAATGAGCAAACCAAAGAAATTCCTCAGGTATTTTCCCCTGACGATTTGCCTTTCGCTTCAAAGCAATACTTCGATTAAATACAATGGCCAAAGAAGGAAGAGTATCAACAACTCCTAGACAAATACAAGGAAAAATAAGTTGGGATTGTCAAATTGTTAAAGAAAGAAGAAGATGACATTTTGATCCAGCCATCCCAATAGGAAGTTTTCACAGCAGCGTCCCACCCTCCTCCCTTAAGATAGTACACCAGGGTTGTGCAAGAAACAATAAAGTTCAAAACCAAGGATTACAAAGAGGGAGATACAGTCTGGATGTGGGACACCAAGAAGGGAGAGCCTACTAATGTCATGGGAAGTGCAATTTTGTCTTAGACCCTTCAAAGTTGGAAGAAAGTCAGTCGGTGATGCCTATTATTTGTCTACATTGGAAGGAAGAAGTTGTTCATTACCAGTTGGTGGGAACCTCCTCAAATCCCATCAGGGGGCAAGGACTTGAATTCACAGGTAAGTACAGGTAAGTAGGTAGGCATTTGCATTCATTGTATATATCATTTTCATTTCATGCTAGAGTAGTTGTATTTCCATTTGTATATATGTTTTCTTTCATTTTTTGTACTATATATGAGTGGGGGGTGATATCACCACCCTAAATGATTACTAATAATATTTTGTTGAGATCAAGAAGGTCACAGGTTATGCCATAGATGTTGAGGTTCTCATGCGCTCTATGGTGAGCACATGTCCCCGAGTTGGATCCAGATGTTATCCCCTAGCCTAGGGATAACGAAGCAGATTATGTCTCTAGGCCCATAGGTCCTAGAACTGGAGTACTGAGAGACATATTGACTTGATCTTTTCCCTAGAGGGCCCATCCTTCCTTTTCTTCAGCGTCTCCACCTTGTCAGTAGTAGCAACATCCATCCCATCGAACTAGTCCTTCAGCAGCAATAAGTCTTGCTCCATGAGGTAATGAGTCTGGGTATCATGGTAGGTGTCACTCTGATTATCAAAATATTTGAATATGTGCATTTAATTTTTTTACTTCTAACGTGTGGTTGGACCTTATTCCTTTCCACTTGACCACACCTGGGGGGAATGACAGGATGCCCTAGTAAGATGGTTCCCATAGGGTTTGAGTTGCCACTGGGGGGTTCATAGAAGGTCATCATCCGTTCCCACCATGCTTACCACTTTTCATATTTTTCCCACTCATCCATCCCATACACTGGTTCAGGCATTAGGTTTTCCAAACTAGCAAGGGGTTGTCCCTTACCTTGTGGGAAGAAGGGGATAAAGGCCCAGATGGTAAAAGTAGCTGGAAAACGATAAAAGACAAAAGAATTAAACCTTCGTATGTTTCTCCAAGGGATCCCCGAGAAATAAATAAAAGGATTCTCATAAAGAAAGAGAGGGACCCATATAAATAATAAATCAAGACCTACTTGGAGGATAGGAGGTCTCATCACAAGCCATCCTATTAGGTCCATGGGCATGTAGTGGTATGACACTACCATCCATCTGGTCACTATGCTAGGGTAGTGGCTTTTGGTGGTGTTATCACACAATTTATAGCAAGGATAAAAGGCTAGATATTGGAGAGCCAAATTGACATAACTGGAACCAATCCCACCCATTGTCACCTCGATGGGAAGGTTCTTTCTATTTAGGGAGGTAAAGCCTAGGGGAGACATCCCCGATAACTTGAGGTTTTGAGAAGGGCAAAGGCTTTAGCAGAGAAAAGTGATAGTAATCCCTCTCACAAGTCACCACCTGAGAAGAAAGTCTGTCTTATAGCCCCAAAACAATAAACGAGAGTAATAACCAAGAAGTGTCCCTGCCCGAGAACAAAGCAACAATAAAATTGCATGTGCAAGCTTGCTTTCTTGGTTAGTACTTCATATAAATCAATGACTATCTGATATATAAACAATTGAATAATAAATATTGACGAAGTCAATGTTTATAAAAGTAGCAAAGGTATATAATCTCACTTCTTCAATAAATATTAGCAAAACATGGCATTCAATGTAACCAATCAACACTTCATTAAACAATGCATTAAAATAACCATACAATTGCTCATAAATGGAATGATTATCTACAAAAGGGTGTTAATAGCTAGAGATGACGGTAGCACTTAGTTAGTAGGATTAGTCTTAAGCTAGGGTTAGAGTAGTTAGGGTTTCATTCAAAGTATTGAGAGTGGTTTTGTGATCAATTTTACACAAGTCAAGAGGTCTTTAGATCAGTTCCTTAGGGTTAATGGAGTCAAAGTAGAGGATGCAAAAGCTAAAGGATCAAAATATAGTACGACTAAGGAATAGAAGGTGAAGCTTTGAGGTGTTGCTGGGGCAAGGCCTCAAAGTCAAAACCCTAGGGGAGAGAGACTCAACTCGGTGTAGGGGAACTATGCCTCGGTGCTCTCTCCTCCTTCTTTAACTCAATGGCAATGATGGCTAGCTGAGAAAATAGCATAAAACTAAGACAAGAGGGTTTAGAAGGAAACTTGTTGCTATGGAAAGGATTTACCTTCAAAACCTAGGGGAAAAACGACTCTTCAAGGTGTAGGGGAACTAGGCCTTCAGATGCCTTCTCCTTCTTAGCTCATAAAATAAAACGGCTAGCAAAGAAGAGGTAGAAAAGAGTGTAGCTATGGCTAGTCTCTTTCTCTCTTCAAATAATGGTAAAAAGTCTTGACAGGTACCTGAGACAAGAACCAATGATGTGTTCTTATCACCTAGGGTTTATGAAGCAAATTTATAAAATTAAATGCAAGAAATAACAATAAAACCATTCAATTAAGAAGTTTTGCAGAAATTCACTTACATTTCACCAAGAAACATCATAGCGAACCCTAGTTGTAACACCTTCCATCAAGAAAATCCCAAGAAATGCCAATATAAATCCAAAAATTCCTTCCTTCAACAAGTGTGCCTCACAATTTCAGCCAATAACCCAAGAGAGGGCACAAATTTCAAACCTCACTAATGAGTGAGAGAGAGATGATGATAAATTGAGAGTAAAAACCCTCAATATATATTGTATCAATGACCAAATTTTACTTTTAGGTCATAAAAAGGTGGACAAGGACAAAATACCAAAAATCATATTGTTTTACATTAAATGAAAAATTTAAACCCTAATCAAGAAACAAAAGGATGTCATCCCCTTTCTATGGTGACATTAGCCCCTTCTAGGGAAAATGCAGCCTCCAGAAGCAAAATGTTATCCCCCCTTGGGCTTCTCCAAGTTTCCACACGTGCCAAACTGCCCTGTCCATCTGCCAAAACGTCCATGAAGTAGGGATGATGTCATGGACATCATGGGTGACATCCTAGGCTTTCCAAGGCCAATGTTCCATTGAAAAAGGTACAACCCCCCTAGGTCATGCTCTGCCAGGGTGCCTCTAGTGGAACGTCCTCCTCTTCTCCAGTGCAAAGCCCCTGATCCATATTTGTCCTGTCTCTACCCTCTAATGGGTTCTCAGCATCCATCTGATGGGATCTTCAGCCCCATGGAGGTCTGAACTGATCATATCCCTGTGTGTACCAGTCCAAATGGTACCTATCCATTGAGCATGATCCTGCACATCAACAGCTATGCCCTCCATGGGCTCATCAATCACAGGGATCATAGAAATGTCAATCACACCTAATAATCAATATTATTAAACACATGCATAAAATCCCTAATACATCAATCAAAGCTCAAAGACATTACACAAGCTTGCAATACACATATGGAGAAAATGACAGGGCATCCTATTGGGCTAGTGTCCACTGGAAAAGGAAAGTTTCCAGCAGAGACCTCATCCAAGCCATGCAAGTGGGTGATGTGGTGAAGGGGTGTCCAAGAAAGTGGGTGTAGTGAGGGCATAGGATGCAAAGATTTACCTGTGAGTGCCTTTGTAGAAGGCAAGTTGAACCTATCCTGGATGAAAATCTAAGTCCATGCCTTTATTTTTTCCTTTTTTCCTTTGATTCTTTTATTTTTAATTTTCTTTTTTCTTCAAGAGGCTAATTAGGGGACACTTCCCTGGTGTGGTGACCAATGGTGACAATGTTACCCACAAGTACTTTTGTATAAAAGAGAAGGCTATCCCGTGATGAGACCCCCTTTCCCTTGGCCATGAAACCAAGAGTCACTACCCTAGCATGGTAACCAGTTGGTGGAAATGTCGTACTTTTAGGTACCCATGGATCTAATAGGACGGCTCGTCATGAGAACCCCTATACTTTGACTAGGTCTCGTTTTTTAATTTTACGGGTCCCTCTTGTTTCTTGCTAAGAATCCTTTTATTTCTTTCTTGGGGATCCCTAGGCGAAGCATTTCGAGGTTTTATTTTTAGGATTTTAACTTTTTCCAGCTTGCTTTTACCTTCTGGGCCTTTAGCCCCTTCTTCCCATGAGGTAAAGTGTAATCCTGTAAATAGGTCAACCCATTTCCTAGACAAGTGGAATGGGATAGGTGAGTGGGAAGCAAGATAAAAAAGCGGTGATGTGAAGGGAGCAGATGATGGATTTTTAGAACCCCCCCCCCCTGGTGGAAAACTGAAACTAAAGACATAGGCTTACTAGGGCATCCTGTAAATCTCCCTAGACATGGTCAAGTGGGCAAGTGTAATATCCAAGAGTTTGTTAGAAACCAAAGGAATCAAATGCACGTATTCAAGGGTCTTGATGATCAAAGTGACACATACCATGATACCGGGACTAGTTACTTCATGGAGCAAGAACCATCTCTGACACAAGACTAAGTCGATGGTGATGGATGTTGTTGTTGTTGACAAGATGAAGGTGTTGGAAGAAAGAAAAGGTGGTCCCTCCAGGGCCATGCTAAAGTCAATCCTTCTCTGGGTACTCCATTTTTAGGACCTGTGGGCCTCGAGACTTGATCTCCTAGTTATCCCTAAAAGTGGGGGATAACATTTGGCTCCAACTCAGGGACATGTGCTCACCGTAGAGCGCATGAGAATCTCAACATCTCTGGAATAACCTGTTTACCTGCTCGATCGCAATATAAATATCAGTAACCAATTGGGGTGGTAATGGAACCCCAACATATATAAATATATGACTGAAATAAAACAATCAATAGTTTGAATTGTGAAAGAAAAATAACATGAAAATGAAAATGGTATAATACATGAATACAAAAATGCCTACTTACTTACCTGCACTTACCTATCATGTTGTTGGTGGATAGTAACTCTTGGTGTGTAAAGTGTTTACTGGCAACCTCAGGGCCTCTCCCTCCATGGTGCCTAGGTTGAAAGAGTTCATACCTGCATGACTCATGATTTTATAAGGACCTGTCCATAAACTATCCATTTTTTTGTTCATTCCAGGTTTCTCCTTTCTCTCATCGCACAGTAGTACGAGATCTCACTCAGTGAAGTTTCTTTCCTTTTCTTTGTGATCAAAACTATTCTTTATCTTTTCCTAGTTTCTTCCCATTTGACCAAGGTCATTGCTTCTAGATTCATCTAACTCTATCGGTTGGTTGATTCACCCTTGGATTGCTTCTTGATCCATAGCATATTGTTGTGAAAAACGAAGGATGGGAATTTGAAGGTTCATAGGAATTTTTTCTTCTAGTCCATACACCAAATCAAAAGGAGTCTTTCCTATCAAGTTCTTTGTTGTTATTCGATCTGCCCATAAGGCATACTTAATTTTGCTATCCCAACATTTCTTATTCTCCCCCACAACCTTCTTGATAATATTCATAAGGTTTTTATTGATGGACTCTGCTAATACATTCCCTTGTGGATAGTAGTTGGAGGAATGGGATAGGACAATGCAATATTTGAAACAAAATTCTACTAGTGCATGTGAGCTAAAAGCTTTGGAATTGTCTATAGTAATTTTGGAAGGGATGACGAACCTAGTTATGATCCGGTCTTCCAAAAAGTTCATGACTACATCCTTGGTGGATTTCTTTGTGGGGATGGACTCGACCCATCTAGTAAAATAATATGTGGTTTTTAGGATCCACCAGTAGCCATTGGTCGAATTATCCTTAAACTCCCCAATGAAATCCAAACCCAACTACTGAAAAGGTGCTTCCATTATTACGAGTTTTTGGGGTTGTGCTGGGAGCTTTGGTTTACCATAAAAGTATTGGTAGGGCTAGCAAGATCAGACATGTTGGTGAGTATCAGAAAAGAGTGTTGGCCAATAATATCCATCCCTCGGGATCTTGTGGGAAGTAGTACGAGCTACGAAATGTCCTCCACAGTATCCAGAGTGTAACTCTTCCAAAATTTTCTTTGCTTCTTATTGGTCAACACATCTAAGGAGAACCCCATCAGGATTTTTCCAACCAAGGCCATCTTCGGTCAGATGGTATTTCATATCCTTCAGTATCAAAGCCCTTCTTTTGTAATCAACTAGGTGATCAGGGAAAGATAAGTTCTTGAGGTAATAAACACTATCAGAGTACCATTCATCATGATCTAGTTCACTGACCACCCCATTTATCTGTTCATTCCCCCCCATCTGTATGGCTTCTTGGTTTCTCTCAGTTAGCATCTTGGCCAAACCTTGTCCCTTTATTATTTTGGTGGGTTTTATTTCTAAGTCATACTCCTAGATTTTGGAAACCCACTTTCCCCTAGTACCCATGGAATCTTACTGAGATAAAACATCTTTTACTTCTGGGTATGGGACATAAGCCTTAATTTTATTGTAGCCAATGTAGTTTCTAAAGTGATTAAGGGACTTCACCAAGGCATATGCTTGCTTCTCAGTAATTGAGTAGTTCAATTCTGATTCTCTAATAAATTTTCTAATAAAAGCTATGGGGTGTTCATAATCATCAACATCCTTTTGAATTAAAACACCTGCTATGGTATCCTGTGATGAAAACGAGAATATTACGAAATCTCGTGAATAATCAGGGTTGATCAAGATGGGGGCTTGGGAGATAGTATCCTTTATATCCTAGAAAGACTTGATATCTTTATCATCCCATATGAAGGCAATGTCCTTTTTTAGTAGAGCACTCATGGGTTTTATCCTCTCGACAAAGTTTGGGACAAATCTTCGAATGAAGTTGATATTTCCGAAAAAGGATTATAAGGAATTTTTGTTGATTGGGGGACAAACATATTTGATTGATTGGACCCTTTCAGGGTTTATGGAGACTCCCCCTTTTGAAGCCATGTGACCCAAAATAATTTCCTCATCGATCCCAAAAACAAACTTCTTGGGATTTAGTGAGATGCCATACTTCCTATATCGCTCAAAAACAATCTTGAGGTGTGAAAGGTGGTCTTTCCTATACTTTCATACAACCGTGAGATCATCCTGGTAAATCTCTATGATTTTTTGTATAATATCCTAAAAGGAAAAGTCCATTTCTCTCTGAAAGGTAGCACCAATGTTCATAAGACCAAACGACATTCTTAAGTACATAAAGGTTCCCCATGGCGTAGTAAATGTTGTTTTAAGTTGGTATTCTCTTTTGAGAAAGACTTGGTTGTATCCAGAAAACCCATCCAACATGGACATCATCCCTGCCCCTATAACCCTCTAAAGAAAATGTTCCATGTTTTGGAGGGGGTATTTGTCCTTCAAAGACATCTGATTAAGGTTGTATAAATCAACACACAAGCATATTTCACTGGTCTTTTTTCGGTCCACCATGAAATTTGACATCCGAGGGGAATATCTGATGGGATATATGATACGAACGTCAACCATATTTTGAATATCCTTATTTATTTGGCTTGCTAACTTTGGATTGATATGCATTATATTTTGTCATAAAGGTTTGGCTCCTTCTACCAAGGGTCTGGTGTGTTGGATGACAACTTCCCTATATGCCTTTAACTCATCGTAATTCCAAGCGAAAGTATCTCTGAATTCTCTTATGAGGCCTAGGATTTCATCCCTTTCCTTTTCAGTAGTTCCCTTCCCTATTTTGACCGTTTTTTGATCGATTTCAGTAACGATGTTAAATTCTAGGGCTTCATCTGTTTGTTTGCTAGGCTTATTTCTTCTGAAGACAACATGTCTATCAAAGATATTTTCCAAAGGGATGCACCCTTTAGGCAGGGTGTTATTTTGAAGGTCATCGTCATCAAAGACTTGCCAATGTTCTGAATTGTCAGGGATGGAAGGTCTAAAAAGGACTTCCATTGTGCAAAGGTCTCGAAGTGGACCATCAGAAGGTTGAAAGGTAGAGGCAAAGACATCCAAATAAATTTACTTGAGAATTGGTGAATTATTTGTTTTTCTCCATAAACCTGATGATCTGGTCATCATATTCAAAGACTTGCCAATGTTCCAAATTGTCGGGGATGGAAGGTCTAAAAAGGACTTCCATTCTGCAAAGGTTTCGGAGTGGACCATCACAAGGTTGCAAGGTAGAGGCAGAGACAGCCAAAGAATCATCCACATGGTTTTCTTCTCGGGGGATGGCTTCTATTGACACTATTTTGAAGGATTTTGAAAGAGATTGTGCAAGGTCACGATACTTTTTCAACTTCTCATTTTTGGTAGCAAAATTTTCCGACACTTGTGACACTATGAGATCCGAGTCTCCTTTTATCCTTAAGTATTTGATACCCTTATCAACCACCAAGTTGATACCTAGGATCAATGCTTCATATTAAACAATGTTGTTTGTGCATTGATACTCCAGCCTATTGGAGTAGTAGAAGGTTTCATTTGAAGGTGTTGTTAGGACAATTCCAACTCCTGCGCCAGAACTTGAATGTGATCCATCAGATTCTAGTGTCCAAATTCCCTCAGGTGTTTTGATAGCATCATCCCTAGAAATTCCTCCTTGGACGAACCAACTATTGATATCATCGTTAATCCATAGGAGCTGGTCACTTGGTTCATCACATGTTTTGACAAGGGATCCTACAAGGGGTTCTCTGTAGAGGGTGAAGAATCCTCCTTCTGGGTGAGAAATGATTACCTTGGATTCCTGGTCTTGGAAACTCCCAGCTAGATGTTTTATAAGGTCTTTGTGAAAAATGAGACCCCAATTTCTCAAAGAATATACCACAATCACGTCTATATCAAAAGGGGCACTAGGGAAAGATTCGAAGGAAATGTTTAGGCATTTTATAATTCCCTTTGCAAAACCCCCATTGGTGTTTGGTTGTGAAAGGTTAAGGCCCAATTGATGCATGACTACCTCAATCATAAAGTTGTTTGTAGTGTTTGGATGAAAAATGAAATTGTGGAGAAGGGATTAATTGATTCGAAGAGTAGTGTAAAATGGTGTGGCCTCACCATTTCTTGATCTGAAATGGTCTACCTAGTGGAAAAAAAGAGGTGCTTCTTGAAAAAGGTCATCTTTATATATTTGTGGTAAGGAAGCTTCAATATTTGTACTATGTGGACAAAGATTCTGAACATTTTCTACTTCTGTGGGTGGTTCTGAAAGAGGAACATCTTGTATATTGATATGAGAACTACTCCATTTCCTCTTGGGAACCATGGGTTTTACTTCGAAGATTTTTGGAAGGTTAGGTTCAGTAGTATCTTCATCACTAGATTGCCATGGCCTACTATTTTGTGAAAATTCAACCTGATGGACGTAGTCTTTGAACTCAAGGTTCTTTTCAATTTGGCAAGTGAAGTGTTGTGCCTCCTCTAAGGTTGAGGGTGACTTATCCTTGAGGGTAAACTGCACGATCCCATCAAATGAGTTCAAGTAGTGATGGAACTCAAAACTTTCACAAAATTGGGTCCAATACGAGTTGCCAAAAGAGACCCCCTCTTCTGAGAATCTTGGTAGCCAAGACTTGACACCTTTGGGTAGGTCGTGTAATCCACCTTGAATATTAATTAAGTCAAAACACGAGAATGTTTCTTGGAAAAACCATTTGGGAGAAACTATAGCAGGAGCAGGGTTCATAGGGGTGTCAGTCACCACAGTAGATAGAGGTAAATACTGACACCCACTACGGGTCATCATCAGTGAGGTCGCTAGATAATTTCTTGAAACTAGCAAAGAAGAAAGGGAAAACACTCTTAGTGGAGTCACCAGATAATCTTGTAAGATAAAGACTCTAGAGGTAAGGCTTACTGAAAAATGTCATCTTGAGGAGAATTGACTCACTGTTCCCCGGCAACGGCGCCAAAATTTTATCACACAGTTTGTAGCAAGGATAAAAGGCTAGAGATTGGAGAGGAAAACTAGTGTAACTGGAACCAATCCCACCCACTGTCACCTCGATGGGAAGGTTATTTCTATTTAGGGAGGTAAAGCCCAGGGGAGACGTCCCCGGTAACTTGAGGTTTTGAGAAGGGCAAAGGATTTAGCAGAGAAAAGTGATAGTAATCCCTCTCACAAGTCACCACCTGATAAAAAAGTCTAGCTTATAGCCCCAAAAATATAACCGGGAGTAATAACCAAGAAGTATCCCTGCCCGAGAACAAAGCAACAATAAAACTGCATGTGCAGGATTGCTTGCTTGGTTAGTACTTCATATAAATCAATGACTATCTGATATATAAACAATTGAATAATAAATATTGACGAAGTCAATGTTTATAAAAGTAGCAATGATATATAATGTCACTTCTTCAATAAATATAAGGAAAACATGGAATTCAATGTAACCAATCAACACTTCATTAAATAACGCCTTAAAATAACCATACAATTGCTCATAAATGGAACGATTAGTTGCACAAGGGTGTTAATAGCAAGAGGAGATGACAACTCTTAGTTAGTAGGATTAGTCTTAAGCTAGGGTTAGGTTAGTTAGGGTTTCATTCAAAGTATTGAGAGTGGTTTTGTGATCAAGTTTACTCAAGTCAAGAGGTATTTAGATTAGTGCCTTAGGGTTAATGGAGTCAAAAGTAGAGGATCTAGGTGCTAAAGGATCAAAAGATAGTATGGCTAAGGAATAGAAGGTGAAGCTTTGAGGTGTTGCTAGGACAAGGCATCAAACTCAAAACCCTAGGGGAGAGAGGCTCACCTTGGTGTTGGGGAACTATTCCTTGGTGCTCTCTCCTCCTTCCTTAACTCAATGGAAATGACAACTAGCTGAGAAAATAGCATAAAACTAAGACAAGAGGGTTTAGAAGGAAACATGTTTCTATGGCAAGGATTTACCTTCAAACCGTAGGGGAAAAATGACTCTTCAAGATTTAGGAGAACTAGGCCTTGAGATGCCTTTTCCTTCTTAGCTCATAAAATAAAAAGGCTAGCAAAGAAGAGGTAGAGAAGAGTGTAGTTATGACTAGGCTCTTTCCCTCTTCAAATAATGGCAAAATGTCTTGACAGGGACATGAGACAAGAACCAATGATGTGTGCTTGTCACCTAGGGTTTATGCAACAAATTTATAATATTAAATGAAAGAAATAACAATACAACCATTCAATTAAGAATTTTTGTAGAAATTCACTTACATTTCACCAAGAAACATCATAGAAAACCCTATATTTGTTAGTTATATTGAACCCTAGCTCACGCACTCCTGGATCTCCCGCAGGTCGCTAGCCCTGAGGCCTCTTGCCCTGGCCTTCCTCCAACATAGCGGGCGTAGCTTTCCCTGTCGGCTCAGCTAAGTTCCAATGGCGACCTCCACGATCTCATCAAAGCAAAGAGGCGTCCCTCCTGGTGCGGCTGTGGCAATGGATGTTGGCCTCCCTTCCTTGGTCACAACTCTCTCTTCTGGGCTTCCCTCTAATGCAAGCACGGCCCCTGGTGCTTCGGCGGATGAGATCTCGCTAGTTTCGGCCCCCTCCTTTAAAGAGGTGGCTTCTCGCTAGAAATTTCTCTATGGTATGCATGCAACAGGCCCTGAGGCTGCCTCTCGTCAAGGTCAACCAGCTGGGTTGCATGCAGCAGTACCAGAAGCTCCTACAGTCTTAGTTCAAATGCCAAAGGAAGCCCTAACTCATGCTTGCCATTACAACAAGCATGCACTAGTTTGCAGGTTTAACGGTTATTGGTCTAATCTACCGGATCTACTCTCATGGATCTCTTCCAAATGGTACCCGCTTTTAGAGGGAGAAGTCATCACCTGCCCTTGTGCAAAGGGATCTTTTATATAAGTTTTCGAATCTACAAGCGACAGAGACAAAGTGTATAACATTGAGCCATGGTTCTGGGGCAGAGCAGGCATGTCCATGCAACCATGGACCCCTGTCTTCGATCCATCCACAAACTATATCTCTTCAGCTCCAGTCTAGGTGAGACTTCCATACTTTCTGCTGCATTTCTAGGAGGATGAGTTTCTTAAAGTGATTGGCAATGGCCTCGGCAAGTTCCTCTGCAAAAGTCCGGACTCAAACCCAACCCTCTCCACCTTCACTCGAATTTGTGTTCAAATGGATTTCTCCAAAGGTTTCCCAGCTGAAATAATTCTTCAAGGCAAGGACTATTCCAGGACCCAAATCCTAGACTATGAGAATCTCGGCTTCAGGTGTAGGAACTTCTTTGAAACGAGGCACTTAGCCCGTAGCTGTGGAAAAAAACCTGGGAAAAAAAGGTCGTCCAAAAACCAAAGACCAACCTGGTGGATGGTGGAACAATTGGAACCGTGCATTGAAAGAAAGGTCCAGAATGCAGCAGAAGAAGTAGAAGTTGAAGCCGAAACCAAGCCCCCTGCTAAGGCGGAAGCTCCAGCAGAAGACACTCCCAAGTCTCCCAT
The DNA here is from genome assembly GCA_009831015.1 of Picea engelmannii. Taxonomy (NCBI): domain Eukaryota; kingdom Viridiplantae; phylum Streptophyta; class Pinopsida; order Pinales; family Pinaceae; genus Picea; species Picea engelmannii. The sequence goes on along the minus strand of WSFP011384959.1, from coordinate 14,867 downwards.
CCGGCTAGAACCCCAAACCTCACGCTTGGCAGATCTAGCCGACGAGGAAGACCCTCTGGACGCGTTGGAAAGTCAATCTATGGACCAAAGTATTGAATGGCAAATGGTGTCAAAAAAGAAAATAAAAATCCAAGAAAGAAATGATGTAATAACGCGGAGCCATTCAGGCTCGCTGAAATAGTTTTATTCCCATAACTTTGTAATGAGTTAGGATCTTCAGACAATAGTTTTCCAGTTTGCAAGAAAATATTTATCGATGTATCAAACCCAGTGGCATGTCCACTATTATTAATACAAATCTCCATTAACCGTTTCTGTCAAAAAAAAAACATCATAGAAAACCCTAGTTGTAACACCTTCCATCAAGAAAATGCCATTAAATGCCAATATAAATCCAAAAATGCCTTCCTTCAACAAGTGTGCCTCACAATTTCAATGAATAACTCAAGAGAGGGCGCAAATTTCAGACCTCAGTAATGAGTGAGTGAGAGATGATGATAAAATGAGAGTAAAAACCCTTAATATATAGTGTATCAATGACCTAATTTTACTTTTAGGTCATAAAAAGGCCCACAAGGCGAAAATACCAAAAATCATACTATTTTACATTAAATGACAAATTAAAACCCTAATCAAGAAACAAAAGGACGACATCCCCTTTCTAGGGTGAAGTTAGCCCCTCCTAGGGAAAATGCACCCTCCAGGAGTAAAATGTTAGCCCCCCTTGGGCTTCTCCAAGCTGCCACACGTGCCAAACTACCCTGTCCGTCTGCCAAAATGTCCATGAAGCAGGGATGACATCATGGACCTCATGGGTGACATCCTAGGCCTTCGAAGTCCAACGTTCCACTGAAAATGGGACAACCCCCTTAGTTCAAATTCCGTCAGGGTGCCTCTGGTGGAACGTCCTCCTCTTCTCTGGTGCAAAGCCACTGATCCATATCTACCCCTTGATGGGGTCTCAACATCTATATGATGGGCTCTTCATCCCCATGGAGGTATGAACTGATCATCTCCCTATGTGTACTGGTCCAAATGGTACCTATCCGTCGGGGATGATCCTACACATAAACAACTACGCCCTCCATGGGCTCATGAGTAACATGGATCATAGAAATTTCAATCACATCTCATCATCAATATTATTACACATGTGCATAAAATACCTAATACATCAATCAAATCTCAAAGACATTACACAAGCCTGCAATAAAAATTTGGATAAAATGACAGGGTGTCCTATTGGGCTAGTGTCCACTGGGAAAGGAAATTTTCTGACAGAGATCTCATCCAAGCCATGCAAGTGGGTGATGTGGTCAAAGGATGTCCAAGCAAGTGGGTCTAGTGAGGGAAGAGGATGCAAAGCTTTAAGTGTGGGTGCCTTTGTAGAAGGCGAGTTGCACCTATCCTGTATGTAAATCTTTCCAAGCCCATGCCTTTATTTTTTCCTTTTATTCTTTTATTTTTAATTTGTTTTTTTCTTCAAGAGGATAATCAGGGGACACTACCTTGGCATGGTGACAAGTGGTGATAGTGTTACCCACAAGTACTTTTGCAGAAATGATAAGGCTAGATCGTGTTGAGACCCCCTTTCCCTTAGCCATGCAACCAAGAGTCACTACTCTAGTGTGGTAACCAACTGGTGGTAATTTCATACTGCTACATACCCATGGACCTAATAGGTTGGCTCATGATGAGACCCCCTATCCTATGAATAGGTCTTATTTTGTTATTTTATGGGTCCTTCTTGTTTCTTGTTGAGAAGCCTTTTATTGCTTTCTCGGGGATCCTTGGGCCAAGCATCTCGAGGTTTTATTTTTAGGCTTTTAACTTTTTCCAGCTTGCTTTTACCTTTTAGGCCTTTAGCCCCTTCTTCCCACAAGGTAAGGTGAAATCCTGTAAATAGGTCAACCCTTTTCCCAGACAAGTGGAATGGGATAGGTGAGCAGGAAGTAAGATTAAAAAGTGGTGTTGTGAAGGGAGCAGATGATGAATTTTTAGAACCCCCCCCCGGGTGGTGGAAAACCGAAACCAAGGACACAAGCTTACTAAGGCATCCTATCAATCCCCCCATACATGGTCAAGTGGGCAAGTGTAATATCCAAGAATTTGTTAGAAACAAAATGAATCAAATGCACATATTCAAGGGTTTTGATGATCAAAGTGACACATACCATGATACCTAGACTAATTACCTCATGGAGTAAGAAACATCTCTGACACAAGACTAAGCCTATGGTGATGGATGTTGTTGTTACTGACAAGATAAAGGTGTTGGAAGAAAGAAAAGGTCAGCCCTCTAGGGCCATGCTAAATTCAATCCTACTCTCGATATTCCATGTCTAGGACCTGTGTGCATTGAGACATGATCTCCTTGTTATCCCTAAATGTGGGGGATAACAGGTGGCATATCCAAGAGAAAGGGGGTCTCGTCATGAGCCAACCTTATCATTTCCATAAAATTCTTGTGGGTAACGTTGTCACCATTGGTCACCAAGCTAGGTAAATGTCCCCTAACTAGTATCTGGAAAGAAAAAGAAATAACAATAATATATGAAAGGCACGAATGGGCTTGGAAACATTTTCATCCATGACAAGGTGCAACTCACCCTCTTCATAGGCACCCACATGTAATCCATACATTTCCCTATTATCACTGCACCCATTTTTCTAGACATCCCTTACCACCTCATTCACTTACATGGCATGGATTTGTCTTCACCCAAAAACATCCCAAATCCAATGAGTAATATCCCAATAGGACATCCCAACATCCCCTCCAAACCTATCTTGTAGAATAGCATAATATCTTTGAGCACTTGTCTGGGAAAGTGGGTTTCATGCACGTGCTTAAATAACTTGATTATTAGATATGATTGACATTGCTATGATCCCTGTTACTTATGATCCCATGGAGGGCGTACTTGTTGATGTTGCAAGGCCACACCCGATGGACAGGTGAATATGGGGAGATGATTAGTTCAGACCTCCATAGGGATAAAATCCCACCAAATGGATGCTGAGACCCCAACCAGGGGAAAGGAAAGATTAGGGGCTTTCACTAGAGAGAGAGAGGGACATTCCACCTGGGATGGCTTGGTAGGCCTAGACCTGGGGGGTCTTTCCCTTCTCACCATGATGTAGGCCTTGGAAGTCCCATGACGTCACCCATGTGAACCATGTCATCACCCAACATTTTGGACACTTTGGAGGCAGTTGTGTGCCAAGTGGAACATGTGGCTGTATCCAGAGGCCCAAGGAGGCCTAACGTTTTTCTCCTCGAGGTCAATGTTTCCCTAAGAAGGCCAAATGTCATCCTAAAAGGGCATGAAATCATTTTTACAGCTTGAGTTAAGGTTTTATTATGACATTTAATGTAAAAAATGGATATTACATGTAACTAGCCATGTCGACCAAACTTTTTGACCAAATTTTGGTCATTGGTATTATATAAATAAGAGTTTTATCCCTTGTATTATTCATCATATTTCACTCACACTTAGTGAGGTCTGAAATTTTCGCCCTACTAATCTTGGAATCTTTTGGCAATTTTCTTGGTGGAAGTGTTCAACTAAGGTTATGCTTGATGATTCTCGATGAATGTAAGTGAAATTTCTACAAATCTTCTTCATTGAATGGTTCTAGTCACGTTTATCTTTCATTTACATTAAGATTATAAAATTGTTGGCTCAAAACCCTAGGAAGTCTAGCAAATGTTATTTTCATAGCTTTAAGAGCTTTTACCTACTAGATTTTGTCAAGAAGTGGATTTCCTTGAAGCTATTGCTAAGGGCCTTGCCATTGCAACAACCTAGCACTTGTTGCTTCATCTTAGCCATCATTTTCTTCATCTTTGAGTTAAAGAGGGAGGAAAATATACTAAGGCCTAGGGTTACCTACACCTTGGTGGCTAATTTCCACTAGGGTTTGACAGTTGAAGCCTTGGGTTACCAACACTTCAACTATTAATATCTCTTGTCTTTGACTCTTCTACTATTATCCTTTTCCTTCAACATTTTCTGCCAATTATTAGACTCCATTTTCCCCTAAAGGCATTAATCTAAGACTTCTTATTGAGTGATTGACCAAAGAAACCATCAAAACCTACACTTTAAGCCTTCTACTAACCACCTCTAACATTAGAATAACCTAACCTACTAACATTATTGTTGTTGTTACTAAAGTAAGCTACAAACATAAATTGCAGCATTAAAATCTCCTAAGAGCAAGTGAAAAAGTTGATTAATTCATTGCCTTGATTGCTTCTAATAAATTCTAGTATTATGTTGTTAATGATTGATTATTCTTGGTCATTTTGAAGCTATTCCAAGGCACTTATTGTGAATTATTTTCTTATAAACATTGCTTCTATAAAGTTTTGCCTACTTCATCATTATATTGGCCAATTGATTTTATTGAGAAAGTATGTGGTTTTATGAAGTGATAACAACAAGTTGTAGTTGAAAAATATTTAGTTTCTTGTTTCTTTGTTTTGGGTAGGTACATCTTGATATTTCATCACTTCATTGGTTATAACCCTAAGACTTTATGATTAGTGGTGACTTGTGAGAGGGGATCTTTCAATAGCCATCTTGACCTTTCCTTCTCAAACCCCCAAGTCACCAGGGACGTCTCCCCTGGGCCTTTAACCCTAAAGAGAAAGAGGAATCCTATTGAGGTGACAGTAATAGGATAACCTCGAGTTACGCCAATTTTCTTTCCATTTACCTTTCCTTTGATCAAAGTACAACTTGTGAGATAATAGTTACTTTATATATATTTGTTACTAGCATGTGTTTGTTTAATAAGTATTGATTCAAGCCCCTTTAGCATAATCCCTAACTGTGGTGAGGGAAGACACCAACACACCATAAATCAGTAACCCTATATCTGAGTGACCCCATAGCTCAATGGCAGACCTTTTTTCCTTATAAAATTTTCCAATTACCATTAAATGTGTTCTGGTAAAAAAATGTAAATATTTTTTTGAGCTTTAATGATTGATCTTTCATTAAAATTTTCTCATGGTAATATGCTAATATGTTTTCCAGACTATTTTGGAGGGTTACTATTGAAATGGAATCTAGATCTAACTTGTTATCCCTCACTTTTAGGGATAACTAGGAGATCATGTCTCAAGGCCCACAGGTTCCAGAAATGGAGTACTGATAGCAGGATTGACTTTAGCATGGCCCTGGAGGGCCCACATTTTCTTTCTTCTATCACCTTTGTCTTGTTAGTAGCAACAACATCCATCACCATCGGCTTGGTATTGTGTCAAAGATGGTTCCTGCTCCATGAGGTAATTAGTCCGGGTATTATGGGATGTGTCACTTTGATCATCAAAACCCTTGAATATGTGCATTTGATTCCTTTTGTTTCTAACAAATGCTTGGATCTTACAGTTTCCCACTTGACCATGTCTGGGGGGATTTACAGGATACCCTACTAAGCCTATGATCTTAGGTTCCAGTTTTCCACTAGGGGGGATTTTTGAAAATCCATCGTCCGCTCCCTTCACAACACCACTTTTCCATATTGCTTCCCGCTCACCTATCCCATTCCACTTGTCTAGGTGCTAGGTTGACCTATTTTCAGGATTGCACCTTATCTCATGGGAAGAAGGGGATAAATGCCCAAAAGGTAAAAACAAGCTGGTAAAAGATAAAATCTTAAGAATAAAACCTCGAGATGCTTCACCCAGGGATCCCCGAGAAAGAAATAAAAGGATTTTCAACAAGAAACAAGAGGGACCCTAAAAAGTAATAAAAAAATACCTAACCAAAGGATAGGGGGTCTCATCATGAGCCAACCTATTAGGTCCATGGGTACCTTGCAGTATGAAATTACCACCATCTAGTTACCACGCCAGGGCAGTGACTCTTGGTGGCATGCCCAAGGGAAAGGGTGTCTCATCATGATAAAACCTTCTAATTTCTGTGAAAGTACTTGTGCATAATGTTGTCACCACTGGTCACCATTCTAGGGCATTGTCCCCTGATTAGATCTTGAACAAAAAATAAATAAAGAATAAAAGGAAAGAATGGGCTTAGAAAAAATGCATCCAGGACAGGTACAAACCACCTTCTACAAAGGCACCCACAGGTAACATTTTTGCATCCTTGGCCCTCATTGCACCCACCTGCTTGGACATCCCCTGACCACATTACCCACTTACATGGCTTGGATGAGGTCTCTTCCGGGAACTTTCCTTTTCTAGTGGACACTAGCCCAATAGGACGCCTTGTCGTTTTCTCCAAACTTATATTGCAAGCTTGTGTAATTTCTTTGAGATTTTAACTAATGTATTAGGGATTTTATGCACATGTTTAATAATATTGATGATGATATGTGATTGACATTTCTATGATCCCTATTATTGATGAGCCCATGGAGGGCATAGTTGTTAATGTGCAGGATCATGCACGATGGACAGGTACCATTTTGGACCAGTACACATGGGAAGATGATCAGTTCGGACCTCCATGGGGTTGAATATCCCATCAGATGGATGTTGAGACCCCATCAAGGGGTAGATACTGGACATAGATGGATTTGGGGCTTTTCACCGGAGAAGAGGAGGATGTTCCACCGGAGGCACCTTCACAGAGCTTGACCTAGGGGGATTGGCCCTTTTCCAGTGGGACATTGACCTTGGAAGGCCTAGGAAATCACCCATGATGACCATGATGTCATCCATCCTTATGAACATCTTGGGAGGTAGACTAGGCAGTATTGGCATGTGTGGCAGGTTGGAGAAGCCCAATAAGGGCTAACATTTTTCTCCGGGATGCTCCATTTTCCCTAGATGGGACTAACGTCTCCCTTAGAAAGGATTGACGTCTCATTTCAGCTTGATTAGGGTTTTAAGTTGAAATTTTAATGTAAAAACAATATGATTTAGTGTTTTGGCCTTGTCGACCCTTTTCATGACCTAAAATGTAAATTTAGGTCATCGTATTGTATAAATGAAGGATTTTTACCTTCATTTTTTGATGATCTCACACTGACTCATTAGTGAGGTCTGAAATTTGCGACCTCTCTTGGGTTATTGGCTGAAATTGTGAGGAAAACTTGTTGAAGGAAGACTTTCTTTGCATATTTTGGCATTTCTCTTGGTGGAAGGTGTTACAACTAGGGTTTTTTATGCTTTTCTTGGTGTTATGTAAGTGAATTTATGAAAAACTTCTTGATTGAATGGTTGGATTGTTATTTCTTGCATATGGTGCTATAAATTTGCTGAATAAACCCTAGGTGACAAGTACACATCATTGGTTCTTGTCTCATGTCCCCATTAAGAGCTTTTTCAGCCATTGTTTGAAGAGGGGAGATCCTAGCCATATCTACACTCTTCTTTTCTCTTCTTTTTTCTAGCCATTTACTTTCCTGAGCTAAGAAGGAGAAGGGGTTCCAAGGCCTAGTTCCCCTACACCTCGAGAATCATTTTTCCACTAGGGTTTGTTGTTGAAGCCTTGTTGTAGCAACACTTTTCTTCTCAAACCCTCTTGTCTTAGTTTTATTCTATATCTTTAGCTAGCCACAATTTCCATTTAGTTAAGGAAGGAGGAGAGAGCACTGAGGCCTAGTTCCCCTACAGCAAGGTGAGCCTTTCTCCCCTTGGGTTTTGACTTTGACGCCTTTATTTATAAACACCTTAAAGTTTCTCCCTATAGTCCTTAGCCGTAGTATCCTTGATCCTTAAGTTCTTGCACCCTTCACTTTTGATTCCATTAAGCCTAAGGCACTGATCTAAATACCTCTTGTTTTGAAGTGAATTTGATCACAACAATTCTCAAAACCTTGAATCAAACCCTAACTACTAACCCTAGCTTAGGAACTAACCTAACTAACCTATTGCTACCATCATCTCTAGTTATATTATCATTGGTGCAACTAACGTTTTCTTAATAAGAAATTGAATGGTGGATTAAAGGAATTGATTGAATAGATTGTTGATTTGTTACATTGAATGCCACATTGTTTTAACATTTATTGAAGAAGTGACATATTTATCATTGTTATTTTATAAACATTGACTTCGTCAATATTTATTATCAAAATGCTTATATGTGTATCAGATAGTCATTGATTTATATGATGTACTAACCAAGTGAGAATCTTGTATATATCAGTTTCCTTGTTGCTTTGTCTCAGGCAGGTGCATCTCTCTTTTTTTGGTTATACTTTACTATTTGTTGTTAGCCAGACTATCTGTTCGGTGGTGACTTGTGAGGGGGGGGAATTATCCTTGTCTTTATCAAAACCCCAGGTCACCAAGGACGTCCACCCTAGGCCTTACCACCCTAAAAAGAATGAACCATCCCATTGAGGTGACATTGGGTGGGATTGGTTCCTGTTAAGTCAGTTTGACTCTTCAACCTTTTTGGCCCTTCACTACATTTTGAGGATACTTGGTCATGATTGACCTATTTTTGGGACTTTGATAGATTGTCAAAGAAGTAGCACAATATGAAGAGGAGATCATGGGATATCAGCCCCTTTTTAGGGATTTTTGGGTTTTTGGATCATGTAACGGGTATGGGAAGGTTGACCCATGGGTTTACCCATGCCTAGGCCCTCTTTTGTAATATATATATATATATATATAGAAGTTAGGAAATGTAGAAAGTATTATTGATCGATCTATGTGATCGAAGGATTGTAAGTTCTCTGTGCATACTATGTAAGACTGGTAAGGCTAAGTGCAAGGGATTGTAAGAGATAGGGAAGAGGCTTTGTGCTAAAACTAACTTGGGGAAGGAGGATCTAGCGAAGTGCGCAGATCTCTTGTCCTATGAAGAGTAGTGTTTTTGAGGCTTTGTGCATGTAACTGATTAATAGAAGATAATAGAAGATAATAAGAGTTGGTGGACATAGCTCCAAGGGGGGGGTGAACCAGGTATATGTTGTGTTTCCCTGCTCTGTGCGATGTGTTGGTGTGTTTATGTGTGACTTGCTATGATATAGATGAATGTTAGATAGAAATGATGTTTCTTTATTCTTAATAAGGAGAAGGAATGTTAGATCTGACCTATGTGAGTATGCTTAGTGCATGAATCTGGTATATCTAATATGTTCCTTTTATGCTAAGTTCTATTAGATGTGGATCTAGTTGAATATTGCGATGCTCTGTAATTAGGGTTTGTCTGTGAATTTACTAAGAACTAAATATTGATGAATGTTCACTGCTAAGTTCTTTGTTAAATATTAGAATCATAGATCTGTGTCCCAACTAATGTTGTAGACATTTAAGTCCTACAACCACCCCTACCTCTACCTCAGGTGAGACTTCATTTGCTTCATAGGTGTTGTCGAAAGGGGCGATAGTTAGGGTTTTGTTGGTGCATTTTTGCAACGTTGAACCTAGGTCTACCCTTGTGCCAAAAAATGGATAGAACCAAGGTTCAATGATACAACAATGGACCAACAAAACCCTAACTACCGACCCTTTCGGCAACACCTGCAAAGAAGATGAAGTCTCACCCAAGGTAGAGGCAGGGGTAGTTGCAAGACTTAGATGTCTACAAAATTAGCTGGGACAAAGATATGTGATTCTAATATTTAACAGAGCACTTAGCAGTGAACATTCATCAATATTCATTTCTTAGTAATAACACAAACAAACCCTAATTACAGAGCATCGCAGTATTCAACCAGATCCACATTTGATATCACTTAGCATAAAAGGAACATATTATATCTAGCAGATTCAAGCACTAAGCATACTCACATAGGTTAGATCTAGCATTCCTTCTTCTTATTAAGCACAAAGCAACATCAATTATATCTAACATTCTTCTATATCATAGGAATTCACATATAAACATACCAACACATTGCACATAGCAAAGAAACACATCATATACATGGTTCACCCCCCCTGGGGCTATGTCCACCAAATATTCTTTGCTTCTATTATCTTATGTTAATCAGTTACATACAAAGACCCTCAAAACCCTACTCCGCATAGGACAGGAGATCTGTGTACTTCGCTAGATCCTCCTTCCCTCAGTTAGGTTCATCACAAATCCTCCTCTCGATCTCTTACAGTCCCTTGCACTTAGCCTTACCAGTCTTACATAGTATGCACAGAGCACTTACAATCCTTCAATCACATAGATCGATCACTACTACTTTCTACATCACCTAGCTTCTATATATATATTACAAAAGTGGGCCTAGGCATGGGTAAACCCATGAGCCAACCTTCCCATACCCGTTACATGATCCCAAAACCCAAAAATCCCTAAAAAGGGGTTGATATCCCGCGATCTCCTCTTTATCTTGCGCTTAATCTTTGACAGTCTGTCGAAGTCCCAAAAATACGTCAATCATGAACAAGTATCCTAAAAACTTGGTCAAGGGCCAACAAGCCCCCAACACTCACATGTGACTCATCCCAAGTCACTTTGATCTGGGTAGCTCTGTTTCGAAAGCCTCGAGCTTGTCTCAAGCTTCTTTGAAATTTTGTTGTGCCACGACCTCATGTTCAACGAAATCTTGGATGAATGCCTCGTTCATGGGTTCTTCTAGGCGTTGTTCTGCTGCAGCAACAACTTGCTCCAGTTCTTCTCCTCAGCCTTCAATCTCTGTTTATAGTTAGTAAGCCTCATCCTATATAGGTTGGAGCCTCTGAGTCACTTCCATGAATTTTCTTTGAAAGGTGTGAACCTACTTTTGGGAAGTGCACTGCTCCTGGGATCGCTTCATTCTTTCCACAACCGACAGGGGATTCAACTGCACCTATATTGTTTCTTCTTGTTGATTTTACTCTTGGAGTTGTGACTCCAGTGCCTTCAGTTTTGCATTCTCAGTGAGTTTCTCATAAGTCTGGGCACTGCAATCACTAAGTTTTTTGCATTCCATGGTAAGAGCCTTTATTCTCGCAACTGTTCTCCTAGTAGTAGCTTCTCTTTGATCTCTTACATCCCACAGAGTGTTGGTCACTATGCGGAGCTCTAAATCTATTATTCTTTGTTGTAGTTGTTGGATGGCTTCCGTGATCTTCTCCACTTGATGTGTGACTCGATCTTCAGCCTATACCTCTAACCCTATCAAACAATGAAGGTCTTTGTTTACTTCTTATTTTACTTCGAGCTGCACTACGAGTAATTGTTCTTTCTCTTGCTGCATCTATGCTTTCTCTTCTTCAAACTTGTCCTGGAGATCAATCTTCTCCTATTCTTCTATTCTACGTTGTTCTATAATGTCGCCTTGTACTTGATTCAAGGCATGGTTAGCTTGTTCATCTTATTTTTGTGCACGATGAAGATGAGCTTCGAACTCATCAGCTAATCGACGGAGTTGGGATAGCTTATCCCCCAACTCTAGTTCTCTTGATGTAAGGGACACAGTGGACACTACATGGATGGAATAAAGGGCCTGTTGTACCCCTCTGAACTTGAACTTAAGTCTATCATACATTTCCTCCTGCTTGGCTTCTTGTTTCTCCACAATTTATAGCAAAGCGTCATTAAGGCCGACTATGATGAAGTCAAATTCATCAGTAGTAAGCACGGTCTTCATCTTGGTCATGGTGGCTCTCAATTTCTTCCGGTATGAAGGTTTTAGGGGAGAAACCTTCCTTTTCTTTAGGGGATCGGTCTCATCTCTCGGTAGTGTTACTTCTCCTTTATTCTGTTCGGCTCCTATACCATTTATTTATTATACTTCATCATCACCCCCTCAGTCAAATGATAATGAAGCAGTCTTTCCTGAAGAACTGTTTATTCTTGGACCTCTTCGGTCTTCTTCATTTTGTTGGGTTCGAGTGTATCATGTGCGGCTTCTGGGATATCAGGGTCAGACATCTCTAAAGGGTCTACTGGAATAAGGAGGTATGCCAACCAATCCTTAGTGATCTCCTCAAGATCCTCTTCCTTGAGCTTGTAGTACGACCATAGATGCTCCTTATGTTCATCGACTCACGCTATAAGGTAGATGAGGTGTCAATTTGTGTAGAACTTCATCAGAGGTCGGAATCTCTGTAAGGTTTTCAGAGTCATTCAAGGTTATTCTTCTATGGCTCTCTTCATCTGAAGATACTACATATGAAAAAAAACGTTCGACTACCATTGTTTGTTCATATCACTCGAATACCAAACTGTAGAAAACTTCGCGACAAGTGGCTCAAATGGCTCGATGTTTGGGAAGGTCACACCTTTCGACATCTCCCAGGAAAAAAATGCGATGAGGATTAGGAGCCAGCTGAAGTGAAACTTGTAGCCATGATCCTGTGCTTCACGATAGTCTAGTTCGAGCTGATTGACTAGGTACTTCACCTAGCTCATTTGTAAGCCTTCTACACACTTCCCCATGAGGTCGACAAAAAAGCCTGTGACCTGTGTGGGTCGGATCTTGCATACCATCTTTCCAGCTATTAACTTACATGCTAGGCGCACTATGCCATTCTAGATGGAGGCTACCTTGTAGACTCACATCCCCTTCTCGACATTGCCATATGTGTCCTTAATCTTCTGTGCTACCGCGCAATCTGTGGCTTTTCCAAGGTAGAACTCTTGCGGGTCAGGTCCTTGCATACTCAACCCTATGATCCTATGGATCAATGTTGGATTGACTGTAATACGACGGTCTAGCCATAAATAACCACCATGGTAACATGAGAGAAATAGCTTGACACATGCATTGACTTCCTGGTGCCTTCTGAAATGTGGAATCTTCATTACCTTTAACATGGTGGACTGTGTGAGCTCCATCATCCATGGTTGAGGGATTATATTTGAGTTCTTTCCCTTCATCTTGGTTAGTTATTTATACGGGGAGATCATACTATAGTTTTTAAGATATCTGAGGTTGAAGTCACTAAACTTCAATGTTGCGATCTTGTCCTACTGTGCTTGAACTGTGCGTATCCCCTTTGGGAGGTACGCAATAATCATGGAGTACTTGAAGTCTCTTGGCAAGTTATCTTGACTCACTGCCCCAGCCAGAGGTGGGATGTAATCTGACAGTATGGACGAGATCAACTTCACATTGGCTAGGTCATCCTTGTGTTTAGTTCTCTTTTTTGTTGATGGTTGGGATGATCCGGCTCCACGAGCAGTTGACAGAGAGGCTTGCAGTCCTTTCATCGATGATGATTGAATACTTGTAGACATCGCTCTTTTAGACATTATCCTTTCAGTCATTAGGTAAATATGAACTTCCTTGAAAATTTTCTCTACAACGCTAAGCTCATCCTACATGCACACTCGTGGTTGAATGTCTCAGGTTCGAGGAGTAACAGGTTAATACAATGGGATGGATGGCACTAAAATGGTGATCACCATGCGAAAACAACTATACTGTGAGCTATGATAGTCACGATTGGAAAAACTGTTATCATTGTGTGGAATGATAGGATAAATAGATAACTTGGCAATGTATCTCTTGCAATGGGCGAGAAGCCTTCATTAAATCAGTTATGTCTATTGTGGCATGATCCCAATGGTCTGGTGGTGAAATTTCTGACCATAAATTCCTTTCTACCCATTTGGGCCGTCGGTCAAACGGTTATACTATCTCTAATGACTATATTTCTTTTCCATGGTGAAGTGCCATGTGAGATTGTTCTGATATTCCGATGAAGCTCCAATTTTGCAATTTTTCCTTCTGCAAAGTTCCCTCGAGAAATTTCTTTAACTTTTCAATCTTAGCTCTCTTCTTACTTAGTTTTTTATCCTTCTTTCCAGTGAGCTTCATCTCAATTCCTTTTTCCATTCTAGTTCTTATCTTCGTTTGGAAGAGTAACTTCGCGTTGGTGGGATTCCTTCCTAGAAATCAAGGGTAATACTTCATCTGTACCTAGAATAGGTACTGCAATCTTCTGGGATTCCTCTGGTGTTTTTTCAACTTCGACATCTAATTCTCTGGTTTCAATTGGCTTCAATTTGTTCTCTTGTTCTTTAATCAAGTGCACGATCTTCCTAGTCATGAAATCTTTTAATTCTTTCTTCTTTTGTTCTAAGACTTCTTCTTCTTTCATTCTGGCCTGATCTTTTTCAATCCACTATTTTCCTAATAACATAGCAAATGGAGCATTTTTCTCAATAAATTTAACAACTTCAAATTCTTCCTCTGTCAAAGTTCCATGAGCACTCATAGATATCCTGGTAAGTCTTCCACATAGGGTTATCAACTTCCCTCTGAATAATCTTATTCCTCCTAATGAAATAACCATAGCAGGATTTCCTATAGCTTCACAGGTTCTTTTTGTCATGATATTCACCTGTGTTTCCTCATCCATAACACAGTCAATGTCGAAGTCTCCTATTCTTACTTCAATACATTCTTTTTCTTTGAAGATCTCTAATAAAATGATACGTCGGTGGTCATTCAGGGTTCTTTTCATTTGTAGTAATACTTTCTCTGATCCTTTCTGGGGTTCTGTCATAATCTGAGTTTTTGGACCTACCTTAGGGTTTTCTTGGTTCATATTCATTGTTTCAACCTGTTGGCAGCCAACCCATTTTTTCGATTGCTCTCAAAAAAGCTACCTACACCCCTTGTGGTATCATGACAAATCATTGTCGCACTGTGCTTCTAGACATTCGTCTCATTTTTGCGACAATTACAATTCAATTTCGTGTCAGTTTTCACAACTGCAAGTGTGAAAACACCTCTTTCGTTGCTTAGATTGTCATCGTTTTTGGTTGATTTTCTGAAAGACGTTTGATCACTGGTTTATCACATGACTGCTAAAGGTTGTCTCGAACTTATGTTTTTGAGCATTATCTTACCTTGATTGCGCATTTGGATATATTTGATTGTTAAACCTTTGGGCATAAAATTTATTGGTCTTGTTTTGATCTTATGAAAATTGTAATGGATTTGGTCTTATTGCTTTTATCCTTATTATGGATTCTCAC
>WSFP011384958.1:0-28970 GCA_009831015.1 Picea engelmannii | reverse complement strand
GATATTTGAAGTTATTATCATACATGTCAAGAGGCAATAGATACATTGGTGAGTGGTGTTGGTGATTTTTGAATCGGATATTTATTGAATATCTTATCTTTTGAGCATGACAAAGGATTGGTGGTGCACAGGTATCAGTAGAAGATGGGTTCATTGGTAAGATGGAATTAAAGTTGTTTTTTATTTATTATAATGATCAACAATTTCAAGAACAAGAGCATGTATTCAAGGATTCAAATATCGTAACAGACAACAACATTGAAACTCGTGTTGGAGGAATTATGGTGGGAAAGCAGTCAAAGTTTACTTCTCAAGAAGAAGACTATAATATTTGTCTAAATTAATTAAATGAGAACACTTGAATGACCGCACTAGTGTTATGCTTATGTTCGGCCAGTATAGTTTAAGTGTAGAATAGCTTAATATAATTTACTTTAGTTATTTTTTTAGGAATAGTTTTAATCATGGTCCTTGTTGTTTCCTTTTAGACAAATTTCATTTTTTTAATAAGTTAGTCATTTAAGGAAGAATTTTCTCAAACTGCTAACTAGTTGATTCTCTCTTGTTGTGCAGATTGGAAAATGGATTGTGCACCCGTCAGCTTGGGATTTTATTTTCTCCTTATAGACTTGAAATATGAGGGACACTTAGGGAAGTGTTAATCTAAACTTGTCTGCTCATATTACTTTATAAAATTTTGGGAACTCGCTAATCATACTTTCACCAACTCAACAATTGATTAGAAATCTAGTCTCATTCATGAATTTCAATTATGATTTATGATCTAATCTTAAACATGATATTTGAAAAAATTGGTGTTTGGAGTCCCTTTCATTATGATTAATTTGGATGGCCTCCATAGCTATAATATCTCCTCCTTTCCTCATCAGATTGAATCGTTTGAATCTTTGGAATTAATAATCATCTTTCATGGCAAAGAGAAATTGATACTTTGGTGAAAGATATAAGGTGTAATTTATGAGATTGAAAAGTTTCATGTTTTCAAATTAGCGAGGGATCGTATTCATGACAGTGAGTAGAGAGGGTTGAGTGTTTGTAGAATGTTTCACGAAAATGAATTTAAAATATGTTTTGAATGTGTATTTCCATTAACTCGTGTTGTTAGGTTCTCAAAAGAATTTAATTGTTTCACTAAATGAAAGGGAAAATTTATATGTATCAATTGGATCAAAGATTTTTGTTGCAAATTATTCACTTGATCGTTAATTATCATGACCTTGTTTATTTTTCCTTCTAGGCTGTGAACTTTACCCTGGGAATCTTGTGGGTTTATTCTCTTATTCCATTTGGTATGAATGATGATCATTGGAATGATCAGTATTAATAATCAAAGAGGTCGTGAATATCTTGGTGAAAATATCAACACATTTGTTGGAACAAGGAGTTTGATTTGATATTAGTTTGTTTGACCATTGTTCCTCATAATCTTGTTGATTTTGATTTCCAAATTATGTACTTGGTCCGAAAAATCATTCTTGTTGGGTTTATTTTGTATGGAAAGTTTATGCGGTGAATCTTTTCCCATATTTTAATTTTTGGAGCCGGAATGTAAATTATTTGTAAATATCATTCATTTGTTACTTTCCTGTATCTATCCCATGTTGTTGTGCCCTTTGCTTATTTTTCAATTTGGTTTCGGTGGATGACATTTTCAGGTTTGGGTTAATTTTAGTTTTTTTTGTTTTCTTCTGCATGATTTGGTTTCAGTTTTGGTTTTTGAACTCAGTGGTTACCTTATTGCACATATTGTTTTCATCTTTTATTTGGAATGTTGAAATTCCCTGAGTTGATTTGACTCCTTCAAATTAATCTTTGAGTTTGAGTGTGGGGTAGGCCCAACTTTGGTCACACACTGAAGACATTCTTACAAGTTATGGAATACATCGGTTGCTCTATCTGAAAAAATTGTCATGAAGTTATTAGTTGTGGATAATGACTGATAATTGTGGTGGAACACATGTGTTTACTGAGCATACCACGATAATCCATAAGTAGAAGAAAGTGTCTATCTGATGTTTTCTTTGAGATACATCCACCTCATATTTATAAGATGGCTACTACTATGATGGTTCTTGGGGAGACCAATGGGTTAATTTTAAATGCATGGAATCTACTTAGCGTATCAAAGCAACTCGCGTATCACCTCGCTTTATATACACACATTGGCACATGCAATACTTATATACAAATCTAAAAGGTGAGCATAATTTGAAATAAAAAGGAAGTTGAAAGCATTATTAATAGTGTGGGAAGTACAAGTAAACTCATCGAGGCTATGGACACTTGCTGGCAGTGGGACCAAGCGTGTATGGTGTCGAGGAAAATTTGTCAGTGCTATGGACGCTTGCTAGCAGTGAAGCAATGTCGAGAAAAGAGAGATGAGAAACACACTTATGTATATCTCTATTTGTTATAAAAAGTGAAAATTCATGGTTAAACCAAAGTCAATCAAGAGTTTGTAGCCAGTTAAAGAAAATTTTACCTCATTAATTGGCTCTTTGAAAAGGGTATGTTAGATGGTAAGTACATTAAATCTTTTGTTATATCATTTTGAAATCTGGCATCATTGTGGTACACAACCTTTGAAAATTTCCTTCAATTTATGAGTGTATCCTTAACATTCAGATTGGAAGTAAAGGCGCTTGAGTTATGTTGACAGGCATAATTAGTTCTTCCAGTCTGTCGACATTTGTTGTGGCCACAATAACCTCCCTTTTATTTTGCTTACCAAAGAAAAAGGAAAGGGCCCCCCTACCAACATTTGAGCTTTAATGCCTAATCCCCTACTAATTTGAGCCTACTTGATATCCTTGATCTACCTTGAGGGGGTTAGGGATTTAGATATTTATCATTATTTATCTTTGAGGATGTTTGTCATTATTGATAATCTCTTTGATATTGTACTTTCCGATGTTCTTCATTATACCTTTGATTGATGATGTTTCTTTGATCCTTGTGTGATGAGATTGACAGGTTGCCTTTTGAACATTTTACATTAATTTGTTTTAATGGATTTAAAGGTGTTTGTTGATCCTATCTGATTGCAAGGTTTAATGTCATGTTTTATGACTTGAAGAGAATTGTTTTGAAGGATATGTTGTTTCCCCGTGCATTATCTTGTACTATCATCCTGCTACGTCATTTAGAAGTGATTGGTTCGCTTGAATGAAAACCATATTGTTACTTTGCGTCTTGTATATGTTGTCCTTATATTCATGCTCAAGCTCTCACATGTTAATCTGGTTCTTTAGTTTAAAATCCATAACTAGAATCGGAGGAGCTTTAATCGTTTCCAAGAGTTTGAGATATTATTTTCGATTACATGCAAGAAAGAAAAACATTTATGCAGATCTTCTGTGACATGGTTTACAACAACAAATTGTTCATAACAGGCCAAGATCATATATGATTTCTTCTAA
Source organism: Picea engelmannii (assembly GCA_009831015.1). NCBI lineage: Eukaryota > Viridiplantae > Streptophyta > Pinopsida > Pinales > Pinaceae > Picea > Picea engelmannii. Next base: position 25,530 of record WSFP011384958.1, on the reverse strand, counting down.
GAAATTCCTTCTTTTCATTTCCTCATTTTTTAATGATCCCGACTCTTTTTCATAGATTTTTTAGTAAAATGGCAAGGGGAAAGAATGCAAATTTTATAACATATTAGCAATTGTCTTCTTCCTTGTACAACAAAGTCAATTATTCCTTTGGTTGTAGTGACAGGGTTGCATAGTCATTTCCTATGTAAGATAATTATGTTGTTTCAAGCTCTCAAGAGAATCATGCCTAAACATAAGAGAAATCTTGTGCATGATCAAGGAAGAATGATCGTGTGCATTTGGTCACAGGGGATAGGAAACTCCAGAGAAGAGCCTCCAATTGTTTGAAAGAGTTAGAAACCCCAAATTTGCTATGCCCGCAACAACCTTTGAATCCATATATGTTGATCTTGTCTTAAGCCTCAAGTCTTTATAAACTGGAAACCCCAAATTTCTACCCATGTGGATCATGGTTATCAGAATATTTGGGTATCCGAACATCTGGACCATGCATTAACTTTGTTTCTCAAATCATTCGAATCCAATGTATTGAGCCTTAATTTGACTTTTCATCTTACATGGCATCCCCAAGGTATCTAAGTTGGCATATAATGTGCCATCTCCACCATCTGGCCTCTCTGTCAACAACCCTCATGTGATACTTCTTTTGGGTTTCTAACTTGGTGCTTGTATGGAATCCATATGGCTTCCTAAGCGTTAAATCCCACTGAGCATCAGGATCTGACCTTTCTTTTAACAAGTAACTTCATCCAAATCCTATATTTTGAATCCATGCCTTTACGAGATCTAATCAAGACTTGTCACTTGTCCATTCTAATTTCTTCCTCCAATGACCACGAGTTGGACAAGTCATTCTCACCTTGCTTAGCATCCGATGTGGCATGTTACATGCCATCTGACATGGTGTATGACTTGTCATATGGGTTTCCAGTTATCATGTGTTATCCTACATGACTCCCTCTGTGTCATACTGACTTGTCCTATCTAATGTGGCATATGGACATCTAAACTTTCTTTATCCATGCCTTTTTTAGATTTCCTGGATTTCTAGGTGCGAAACCTTGACCTAGGTGTGGAACCTTGACCCATATTTGGAACTAAGCCTCATTTTTCCCTTACCTCAACTGGATTTGATTTCATATATATGAGTTTCCATAGTCTTATTTATTTTATTTTATCCCGTATTTGTATTTTATTTTTGTTTTTTTCATTATTTTATTTCTATTTCTATTTTTCCATGGTTTAATTTCCCAAATCCCTACACAATTTTAAATGTCCCCTTCCTAATATCGTGTATGTTTTATTATTTTTATTCCATGGGGGATTTACCATATCGGGAACTTTCCACATTGGGACTTTATCATCGTACTTTCCAAATCGGGACTTTATCATCATGCACCATGGGGTGTATATTTTATTATTTTGCCATCGGAGAATTACTTTGGGGAATTACTTTTACATTATGGATGGACTTAACCTACCATGCATTTTTTTCCTGAGATCCAAATTTGTATTATCCTTACTATTTTATTATTTGAGATTTTATTTTTTTATTTTATTTTCCATAGTTGGACTTTTTCATTTCCCCGGCCATGTTTTTTATATTTTTATTTTTTTTACGTTTTATTTTTATTTTTTTATTTTTTTATTTTTATTTTTATTTTTTTATCTAATTTTATTTTTTATTACTATTTTATTTAATCCATGGTCAGACTTAGGACATGACATATCGGGATATTAGATTTTCAAGAATTTTTCATCATATACCTCATTCCCTGCAAGGCTATCAGAATCACATTATCGGGCTTTCCCCATTGGGATGTTAATCTACCATGTCCAAAGTTCTTCTGCATTCCGCACCCCATGAGCGTAGTAGACTCCCTCCATAGAACATAGAATTTTAGAGATTATTTAATTATTTTTTATTCGGGATTTACCGATCAGGTTTTACCGTTCGAAGGATTTTCCTGCAAACATTGACTTCCCGCAACACTATCAGACTCATTCGTCCTGCATACCTTGCAGGAATTTCTTATTGGGTTTTCACTTTTGGATTTTACCGCGGACATTTTCCCGACCGTAGACATTCTCTCGAATGCCTTACAGGCTCTCACCAACCCATAACACATTCAAACACTTTTTCACGATTGAGAATTTCTCATATGGTTTTTACCATTCAGGATATTTACCACAAGGATTTCCCCACAGGCGTGTCAGACTCTCCCTTCCCACAAACCCTTCGGTACCGCGGACATTCTCATGAATGCCTTGCAGTATCTCATTCAGACACTTTTTCACGGTCGGGAATTTCTCATGTGGTGTTTATCGTTCAGTATATTTTACCACAGGGATTTTCCTACAAGCATGTCAGACTCTCCCTTCCCAAAAACCCTTCGGACATGAGTTCACTGTGGAGGTTTTATAAAGGGGATTTTCTCACAAGCCTGTCAAAATCTTCCTTCCTATGAACCCCTCGAACATGGGTTTTTTTTATTATTTTATTAATTTCCCGTAATACCTTGAAACATGATTTTTTATTATTTTATTGTTTTCTGGATATTCGTGACATGATTTAGAAGTTTGGAATATTTTATTATTTTTTGGGGATTTTGAATTTGGATGTACAAGTTTATTTATTCATTTATTTCTTTTTTATTATTTTATTTTCTCTTAGGATTTTGAGTCAAAACATTAATGCAAGCTCTACGTCCCATACCTCCCCTAACTCCACATACAAATTACAATGGGAGGGAAAAAAATATAAACCACTTGGAATCACTTTCCATAATGCATGTCAGATAAATCATTAAACAAATAAGATCAACGAACGAGATTAACCTTGATATGAGATCGACGACTATTGAGTGTTAATTTTAGAGGGTTGTATCTTGAGTTTTAGGAGGCCAAATTGGGCGCAAGATGGCTCGTTGGAAATATGAAGGAGTGAAGAAGATTTTGGTAGAATTATGTTTTCCACATTTATAATAGAAATGCCTAAAAAAATCGAGAAAAGAGGAGGCATGAATTTGCTTGGATATTGACCGTGAACTCTTCCGCAACTCATAACTCGGGTTTCTGAAGGCCAAATGAGGCAAATAAGAGCTTGTTGTAAAGATCAATACTTAAGGAATAATATGAAATATTTATCTTACCTAATTGACATTAATAAATTCTAGGATTTTAATTAATACAGTTATTGATATCTCATTTTTTAATCAAATATAAGTGGATTTATATGTTTTTGTTATTGTCGCTTTAACAGTAATGCATGGGGATGCGAAAAGTTCCAATGAAGACATGGATTCCAAAAAAAAGAAGAGTATAATAAGAGGAATAGATGTAACTACATGAGATAGAGGAGGAAGTGAAGAGTATAGAAGAGGAACAGTCCCTGGGGTAGTGAGAAAAAAATGTTATAAATGCAATTTCGCCCTCAGTTGGAATGGGGGGAATGGATAACCCAAAATTGGGTCTTGTATAACTATTTATCAGGCTTGGGGATAGATTGTAAGGCTCTTGTATTGTACTTGTATCTCATTCATATGAACTATTTATGTGAAGGAATATAATGGAAAGTTGATTCATGGTCCATTCATTCAATAGTGCATTGTTGTTTGGTTGTTTTCTACAGATGTTTGCAATTTGTTACTATTGTCAATTGTCTCTGTAGGAAATAATTGTGAATGGATTATGATATCAATTGTAGGGACATATTCATTCTCATTTATAAGTGTATGGGTATGCTAGTATAGTTTCTTATTGAGAAATATGAACTATTTATGTTTCCATAAGTAAAATTGTATGCATGCAATTGATTTTTTATTACTGTTAGGATAGGACTACATTTGCATATTAGAATAGGACTACATTTAGGATTTAGTCTAATTTCAATGAACAAGTCTCTCTTCGGAGATCAATCATTTTAGTTAGCGGTGACCAGGACCACATACCAATGGAGATTGGCATACCAAACGAGAGTAGATCTTATTGGAACCTGCCATCGGGAAATTATCCCTCATGTTGGCATGGGGCATTTTTTCTTGTCTTAACAGTAACTCAACAATTGACAAAGGAATGACCATGTATTTGTTTTATATGGTTGGTTTTGTATTATGTCTCTTTTTCTTAATTCACATCCACTTGTTTCATAATGGTCTCACTCCCAATCAAGGCCCATGTGAGTATAATATAGCTCAATACAAGTAGTAAACATGTACATATCAGTGACTCTAGATTTTAATGAATGATGAGAGAAACAACAAAGTGTCAAACGTATTGATAATAAGACAAACTCAACAAAGTGCCAATGATTAGTGTTGGAGCAATGATTAGTGTTGGAGATGCAACATTATCAAAGGTAAAGTCCAAAGGTTAATGGAATGTGAGAATTAAAGTATGAACTATCAATTCAACAATTCATTTGTTTCCTACAATTATTCACCCAATTGAATAGTCAAAGGGGAGGAGACTACCACATATTACATAGCAAAGAACACCCTTGTTGATGTGTATGAATTTTGTACAGCCTCAAACTCTAGGAAACTACTATATATGGGTTGTATGAGAGGCATGTAGCCTCAAACCTTCATCAATTGTTGTGTACATGCTTGTTAAAGAATGATAACAGCCTATATAAGTGCCAACAATCTCCATAATCCACTACTTGTTGTTATACATGAATACAAACATAAATGTGGCAAGCAATTGCAACAACGATACTATTATAATCAAAGATCTTAGTGAAAATATTTAATTTGATAGTCTAATTTTCATGGTTATTGTGTTTAACGAGACAATGGGAAAACATTGGTTCTCAACATAATTACCTTCAACAATCCACATTTTGCATAACAAACCATTAAAAACACAACTAAGAATAATAAGACCATCACATAAAGATCACACAATAACAAAGTACTCATAATAGATGCACCAATCCATCATAATGAACACAAATATTTTACCCTAGAAACCCAAACGAGAAAACCAACATTTAATGGTTGCTTAGATTTAATTTGGGCAATCTTAAGTTACAATGTAGTTCATGGCTCTATGGCCATTCAAAAATTCACACGGATCCTTCTCCTTGGCATTCTCTCCTCATGGCCAAAAGACCCTTAGAGAGTCAAGTTACAAAAATAAATAGGACAATTGGGGGGTCATGGGAAGGCCAAGAGAATGACCTTTCATTTCCCATTCCTTTCTTTCTTTTCCTCTTCTATTTTCGTTTTTCTACTTTATTTAATTCTTCTTTTTTCTTCTCTTTTGTCTCATTTAATTTTTAACACTTGTATTGTATTTTATTACTTTCCTGCCCTCATTAATTTCCAAATTGCACTTAGGTATTGATTCTTACAACCATTTTCTTGTGTTTTTCAATTGTTGGATAGTTCATCTCAATACCTTGTAATCTTGTGCTCATAAATGATATTGAAAACTCTCTCCCTTCCTCATCCTCTCGAGTGTGTATGATGGTAAGGGAGTAGTTAGATTCAAATGTATAGAGGTGGGAATATTTTCCAAATTATATATTACTTCTCATAAGCTTCTTTCCCCGCCTCAATCCATTAAAATATTGCATCCTTTGTAATCATATTTTGTAGTGGTTTAATCATTTTGGTGAAGTCTATGATGAATCACCTTCTAAAATTGATCTTCCCAAAAAATGATTGCATTGACTTCTTGTTGTGGACTAGAGGGATATACGTTATGGATTTTGTTCTTTCTAGATCCACCAATATCTTATCTTTGGAAATGATGTACCCAAGTAACTTTCCTTCCACGACAACAAAAATGTTTTTCTTAGGATTCAAAGAGATTGCATATTTTTTGCACCTATAAAAGATTTGGTTCAAATGTTGAACATGATCAAAGCACCTTTTTTAGTAGAATGTTATATCATCTATATAGACAACGATGCTTTGATTTATAATGCCTTTGAAATTTGTATTCATTATGCATTGGAAAGTATCTTCATCATTCACCAATCCAAATGGAAATCTCTTGTACACAGAAGTGCCTCATTTGTTCCTAAAAGAAATTTTCAACCTATCGCCATCTGTGACAAGAACTTGATTATATCCCAAAAATCCAACCAAGAGTGAATCCATCTTAGAACTTGTGATGAGCTATAAAATCTCCTCCATATAAGGTGGAATGGTATAGTTGTCTCTTTGTTTCTCAATTTAAGTTTTTGAGATTCACACACAACCTAATATCACCATTCTTCTTCCTAATAGGATTAAGATTCACAATCCATGATGAGTGGTGCACTCGAAATATGATATTTTCATCTAGTAACTTCTTCCATTCCTTTTGTATGAAATGTTCTAATGACAAAGGAATCTTTTGTAAATTATACTAAAATGGATTAGTTTATGGTTTGAGGGGTATCACATGTTCAAATATTTTTGTAACATACACCTTCACTTCTTGATATTTCTAGGCAAATACATCTCGCTAACACTTGAATAAATTAATATAAATATTGTTTCAGCCTATGAACAATAGGATCTCAAACTAAAAATCTTAGGATTTGCTTTGGTCCTAAGATTTATAACCTTATACTGCATGGAGGAGTGGTTTGATTTAACATTCAAAAATTTCTTAAATCAATCTTGTAGGTCAAACAACTTCTCAAGGATTACCCATCTTGGGCATCTTCATTTTTTTTATCCCAGTTGCCCCATTTTTAAATCCACCCAAATAGTTTGCATTTTCTTCATCATCGATGACTATGTCCTTAAATGTGCTCGCATTGGTAAAAAAATCAAAGATTTGTTGATCCTCATTAAACACCCTTCAACTTGTCACATTATTCGATATTTACAACTTGAAAACAAGTTCAATGAAGAATTTATTAGTGGAAAACTCTTCCAATGGGGCTAAATGAGAAGCAGCAATAGCTGATGCAGGAGCATCTATATTCTCTCTAGGGAAAATGGAATTAATTTCAGAAGCTTCAAATTTAGAAATCAAATTCCAAACCTCATCTTGTTATTTTTTCAATTGATGTGAATGAAAGTGAAAAAAAATTCTCAATTGCCTCACAGTGATCTTTGTATCACCAAATACCTTCAAACATTTATATCAATATCCTTTTTGAGTCTGTGAACCAAGGCCTTGTACTCAACGATAATGTTGGTACATTTGAACTTGAGTTTATAGGAAACTAAGGTGCACCTATGATTTAGATCAACCATTTTTCAAATGAAGATGGTGGAGCTAAAAATTGGTTTCCAAAACCAAATTATAGAAACATGATAGGTTCATTCTTACCCCTAAGTTTCGTGACTATATACTTCATATTTTTTTCCCAATTTATCCTAATCTAATTATGCTTTCTATTCCAAGGTAGCCATAAGTGAGACCAGTCAGTGGTGAAGTATTCTTGCAATTTTTGTGACCAATTTTTGTTTAAAAAAAGACCATAAGCCTCAAGAGTATCAACCACATAATATCTATAATTTAATACACATGGGGATTATAAGCAAATCTAGATGATACATATTTTAACTCACCCACTATCTTTACCTTTGACCAGTCAAGTTGTGATGTGCATGGAATATTTAAGAGGCATTGCATTTAATCTCTTACACACCAAGTACAACATGACATTAGATGATGCCCCTGAATCAACCAAATATCTATGCATGTTATGACTAAAAATCTCAAATGTCAAAAAAAGGTGTAGCTTGGGATTTGGACTTCTTCTTGGTGGTGACATTTACTTCAACTTTATTTGTGGCAATTGAATCATTCAATGTCTTCAATAACAATTTCTTTTGTTGTTCAGTGCTATATAAATCATGCAAGGAAATGTTTTCCTTGATCTTCCTCATGGTGTCACCAATATTGTACTCCATTTCGGAAGTTAGCAAAGTGCTCATTGAAGGTTTTGAAGGACTAGGAGTGGTTGTCTTTATCACTATGGGAGAAGAAGGAAGATTGGTAGATGCAGTGTTTTGTTTAATTCTATGTGGATAACCTCTTTTCATATTCTATGTAGCGTGAACTTCTTCTATTGCTTCCTCTTCTTCCTCAGCCTCTATGTCATCCATGAAATTAGGTTGCACATACCATAACACCATTGTTTCTTTTCTTCTTCAATAAATTCTTCATTTGTTGCATTTTGTTGTACACCTTCATAGAAGATGTGGTCAATGACATTTATGACCTATGGACAAGTTTTCTCTAAATGATTTGTCTCGTAGATGCAAAAAAAAATGATCCATAGTTGCACCATCTATTCATATAAAAGTGTTCACCATGGATGTCTTCGGTGGTTTAGACACGGTTATTTCTTTTCTATGAAAGGGCTTGAAATTATTTTTCCCTGAAATTCCTTTTTATGTTTTCTTCTTCAAATCCATGTATCATTTGACATCTTCTAAATAAATCACTATAGGTTTTCCATGTTTGTGCTTGAATATTTGTCCTTGGATTGGGTATTTGGATTCATCAATAAAAAAGACTTATTAGGATTTGAAATAGAAGGAATCTTCTTCTCTTTCAAACATGGTTTTCCCTTTAATCCCGCAATTTCCTTGTCCACTTAGTGATCTTCTTCAAAAATAGCTACCAATGTATCCTTGCCTACTCTCTTGATAAACATGGCAATAGATAATGGGATAGTGGTGGAAAAAAACTTTATCAATATTGAACACACTGGGAACTTATTTGAGATTGTTGGGAACTTATTCAACACACTGGCCAATCACTTATTGAAGTATTGTATCCCCTTTTGAGGCTCCATATTCATTCTTGACAATTGTAGGAATAGGGTGGACCGAGTTCTTTCATCACCAAACTTAGCTATAAATGTAGTTTCAAATTCATTATAATTAGTGATAGAACCAACTGCTAAGTCACAATACCATGTAGAAGATTTATTCTCAAAAGTGTGAGGAAGAAGGCGGCATGCCACGTCTTCTTCTTTGACATTAAGCAACTAAGTATCTTGTATGAAATTCTTGATGTGACCTTTAGGAGGTATGGATTTATCCAAATCATAATTGGGTAACAACCTATCTGAATTCTTTAGTAAATCATAGATGGGACACAATATATTAAAGGCTTCATGAACCAACCCATCATGTTGATTTGGTTCATTGGTAGCCATATTACATACAATGAGATTATGTACTTGAGAGTTTTGCATTCAGATTATGATTCAGACTATTTGGGATGTGCTTGAGTAGGAGTAGGGGTGGGGTTATTTTATTGAAAGGTTCCGGAATTTCGTCGATGGAGATCAAATATACAAGGCTCCCTACATGGGCTTCTTCTTCAGATTGATATAGGATTTTTTTTATCCTTTCTATGTCAAGGTAACTCATGCACAACCACCAAGGCCTTGATTTAACAAGCATATATATATGTAAGATTATGAAAAGTTTTTTACTCTTGGGTTGGGATAGAAAACTAATCTTTGTTTTCTAAAATAGGATAAGAATAAAATTACAACTCAATCTTAGATTGAAAAGGTATGTTGTTATCAAACTGTACCTCAGTATCTTGAAATTTTGGTTTTGGAATGGTGTATGCACTTGTTCTTACATGTCCTCTTCATTTACTAGTTGGTTGGGCTATAAGTTTGGCTATGCTTGACAATAAACAAACCACATAAATTACTTACATTATCAATCGTACAAGGCTAGGGGTCCTTCTTATAGCGCCAAAATGTTGATGTGAGAAAATGTCCCTCGTCGACTTCATAGGTTCACCTAATAAACCCAATTAGACTTTCCTTTGTTGAAAGTGTTGAACCCTATAATTATTTCCCAACTTGTTATATCTATTACATGATTTTAAATGTAATAAAACTAAACATGTAAATGCAAGATGTAACTATTATAGCACGAATCTAACATATCTAACACTATATAACCATGCCTATTCATATCCAGTCCTAGCCAAGAGTTCTTTTAAGAATCAATTTGGCAGGAAACAAATGAAGAAGTACAAATACTACAGAGAGTATTCCACCAACTACCATCTACACAAAATGCAGGGCAAACTCTGAGGATTGAGGATAGCCTACAAATCATCGAGAGAATACCTTCCTCACATCAATTTGTTATCAATGCATATTATAAGTAAGCATAGACATTGTAAGCATGAGAATAGTCTATAGATCACAACATCCATCTCTACAAGCAAAAAATGTATGAATGGAGAGAATATTCCATGACCATCCATAACTTGCAAGAGTGTAACACAAGCTCACATTGTTCTCTATTCAACAAAAGAACCATTTGCAAGCGTGTAAAGTTTCTTTAATTTCTAATAGTTTCTATGACTCTTGGACTTCGAACTACTTGGCCCTTGGCCTTACTACATGATTCTTCACCTTCCTATCATATTTTTCCATCCTACTTACAGAATTATGTCGTCATCCTAGATAGGATGATGAGGATTTATTTACAATCAAAATATTCATAATTACAAATTCCCTCCCTGTAAGCGCACCTGAAACTAGAAGTTTGTCTTCTAGTGTTTACAAACCTAACAATTGTTTTGGACACTAGTTTGCCTCATACATTAAAAATTGATAACCTACACATCATATACATCCTACCCTCTTTGCGCTAGGACTTATACAATCTTGGAGACCATATTTTTATGTAGTCTTCTTAGATGGAGGTCACTCCATGTCCTTTCTCCCCTTTGTTGATTGTGCAAGCTTTGGCTTGGATGTCTTATTTGAAACTTGGATATGTGTGTAGTCTCCACCTTGCTTGAAATCTACACTTTAGCCTTTTCCACTCTATCTTGATTCCCTCATACAAATGTGCAAGTAAGAAGCATTGATGTAGGAGTTTGAAGGATTTCCATCTCACGACATCTTTGATCCAACAGGCTTTCTTTTCCTCTCACCAAAATTCTGCAGTATGACACAATTAAAAAATTATAAGAACCCTCTTGTGGATGCTTTGCAACCTTTAGATGCCAAGATTATACTTGCATTTGTACGATGATCTTTCAAACAATGTGCATAATCTTGAATGGTGATGCACATCTTGGTGTAAGTGTGTGATCCAATGAATAAGCAACAAGTCTTTGTGAATAAAATTCTTTATAACAAATGTAGACAACAATCTCTCTTGCAATGGTTTTGACATAAGGGAGATCGTCCCATGATTTTTATTAAAAATCTACCCATAAATATATGAAAACACAATGTGAGTGCCCAAACATGCCATTAATTCAACTTTCATTCATTTAAAACTCATAAAGATATCTGCATTAAATGAAACTTCCTTCAAAACAATGTCATCGAGCAATTAAATGGAGAATTCTTCAAGAGATCCTCGCCACAATGCTTATGAGAATTGAGTGAGAAGTTTATCAAAATGACTTTAGGTTTCCACTTTGCAAAGTATGTATCAATCCTCTCAAGATTTTCATAAAATTATTGCATCCACTAGAGGAGTTCATAGTGAAGGAAAGGTGTGGGCCATTGCATGTATGTTTGTTGCATGGTTCTTTTTGCTTTACCACTTCATCTAAAGACAATGTAAACTCAAGGACAAAATTTGAATACCATTCCTCTTGTACATTCAAAGTTCCATCTTTTGTTTTACAATTTCATGGAATGAAAGTGATTCACATCAAGCAACAAACTTCAAACTCTATTACTCCAAAACCTAGTTAATAAAAAATTGCAATCACTTAACTATGAGATCGAGTTCTCAAATGAAAGGTTTTCCATTGGCACTTTCTCATACAAGAGAAATATTCCTTGCAACGTAATATCCACAAACAATAGTAAGGTAATGGAGGAATTGTTGCAGTAAAATTTAACTAATGTAAACTCAATCTTGGAGCCACCAAAAATCAAGATAATGCAAGCAACAAGTCTCTGAGTTGAAAATGAAGTCATCAACATGTGACCTTCCCATTTCACTTCCTCGTTGCAAAGGAAAATGTTGAAACCTTGAGACAAGTTAAAAATCCTTGTTGCTTCAATTGTTGTACACTAACACTTGATTCTTCCTTCTCCAATAATACCCAACAATCTAGCATGCAGTCAACTAGCTTGTAGCTCTATTTCTTTGATATTCGACATTCCTCCCACAACCATGGCAATGATAAAATGCTCTTATTAGAAAATGGGTAGCATTGGACATCGAGAGGCTTAGTACCCTTACTCTGGGGCTAAAAACACATTACCAAAGGGTTTCTCCGTCTCATTTTCACACACTGAGTTGCATGTTGCCATTAAAAATAAAAAATGTTACCCTAGCAACCCCAATGACTTGCAAATCAAAATTTAAGATATGGAATGAAACTCTTAGCTCTTTGGGAATTGCACATCACTCCGACAATGGAAAAACTATTTGCCTTCTTGCTAGTATTTCTTGCTAGTATGGCTTTGGACAAGCTTATTCCTACTAAACAGATTAGAGAAAGCAAAGAGCAGTCATAAAGGAAAAATTGTTGAAAAAAAAAATGAGAAATGAGGGAAATGTTCAACGTTAAAAGGCCCCAATGATTCATATTATATCAAAGAACGAGAGTTACACTTAGCAAGCAACCCAAACGTTAATGCAAATAATCAAGTTGAAGTGTCACTTGCCTAGTCACTCAATTTGTGATGTAGCCAGCACTGGGAAGTGAGTGATTTTCCCAAGGCAGGAAAATTGCTAAGTTTGAGGGTCAACATGTTCAATCACTGGGTAGGGAAAGTAGGCAGCTCTCTAAGATGAGTGAGTTACCTTTTGGAGTAAAATCACCAAACTCGAATCTTGTTGGCCTCCCAAGAAAATGATTCACCTTTCTTAGATTTATCATCTGAAAATAATAAAGATATAACACTTTTCTTCAACCCATGACAGAATTTTTTTCCCACCTCTAGCAATAAGGCTCGTTCGTTGACATTAGAGAATTGTTGGCATCTTAGCTCAATGATTTTCTCTTCGCGAGAAAAATCATTGGCTTGAGTAGCTAGCAGCTCCCTAAGTCAGCGATTTCACTATTTTCTGGGAGAAATGCAACCCGAAGTGGAATAAAGCTTCAAAGTGAAATAATTGGTCCTCATATGAATCACACCTCTTAATTGTTGAAACATTACGTTTTTGTGACTCTTTAGTGATTTCCATGCTTCTCCAACCTCTTGATGTTCATGAGGAGTCATCGCGGTTCCAAGAGCTTAATATATTTCCATACTTCAAAATGAGGCCTAAAAATTAGTGGTTGAATCCTTACACTCATCACAAAGCCTTGTGTGTGCGCTTAAAAGAAAAACTAAACTCATAGTGGTCTCGATGCATAATTAAAAACCAATTAAAATGAGTGTTAGTAAGACCCCTTGATTTCTTACCTTAATAAAATTGTAAATTATCCGTCTGACCTCAAAACGTCAAACCATTCATTGATAAGCATAGAGGATAGTAAGATCTTTCCAATGAGTGGTTGGCAATGCTATTTTAATTTTGGATCAATATCTTTCATAATCTAGGAAGCTACAACTGTCATCTTGATGGGAAATTTTAATTCACATTTTCATAGTTGCATGCCTCATAATATAATTTTGTCAATTGCATTGACTTCATAGGCACCAAAACATCCAAATAGTCCAGTTTTTCATTCAAAAAGCCAATTTGTTAGATAACCAAAAATGTGCATGAAAGGTCCTTGAAAACTAAAGAATGGACTTTGTGCATAATGTTGCTTTGTCGAAAGCAAAGTTTATTAGTGTCTTCCATCCCTTCTATATGGTATTTGATCCAAGTGATTGGCATTAATGAGAACTCCATATGCAAAATGAATTTTAAACTATGAAGGAGGCCTTTGGGCACCAAATGCATCTACAAGGAAAACATGGCAAGACCCACTGCTTTACTCCAAAACTTATCCCAGAGACTTCCCATGGCCAAGGATGAATTTAATATGCTTGGACGAGGTTGGAGATGATACGTGTGCACTTGGTCTCAACCATTCCTTCATTCTATCACTTTAGGCACCATTCTCGCCACATTTATCCCTACTTTTCATTGTTGATGTTGTGAATCACGTGATGCAACTTTTTTGGTTACATGATTATGATATTTCTTCATTAGACATAGTCTAATGTCACTACCATGTGCTTTGATACATTTTTTTGTCATAGCCTCATGTTTTTTATGTATATATGTGGCATAGTGCACTCTCGCTTACTAATTGGATACCTCATTTTTCACACCTTCTCTTGACATTTGTTGAAGGTCTATAATTCTTACTTGTCTTTAATATCAATTGTGGAAATGAGGTGTAACGATCTACACAAAAGACATGAAGGCATGCTAAATCTCAAAAATTCAAATTCCATCAATTAATCAAATGCACTAATAAGTTGGGACAATATCACACCAAAAGCACAGTCATGAAAGCAATATGCAATTAAGACGAAAACATTTGTAAGACAAGCAACTAAAACTTCCATCAAAGCACATGCGATATATCATCAAAAGCAACCGAGCAAGATCAAGATACATGATGCAAATGAAAATTCACATTGAAATATAAGGCAAAGTTACCAATTAGCATTCTCAATCCTCATGCAATTCAATGACAATCATTAAAGTAAGATGAGTCAATAAATGCATGCTTGAAGATAAAGCTCTGTGAAAGTATTTTTAAAATAAGGGGCGTCCCCAAGTCTGTCGACTTGGAGCTAATTGAGGCCTCGACAATGAGGGATGTTGTCTTTTTGTAAAGAGCCAACTAATATTGCTAGATCAAGGATGGAAAGTAGTTTAACATCAATGAGCACAGAGGTAAATCCAAGAACCGGTATGTGGTACTAAGCCAAGAAATTGATTAGCTTAAGTAGGACGTTTTTACTACTCTTAGTGAGACATATTCAATAAGGAAATGAATTGGTATAAGTGAGGGCATCTCTCGAGGGATGCACCAAAAACAAAAAGACAAGTTCAAGAATCTTTTGTAGTCATACAGACAAGTTTTACAACGGCCTCAACAACTACACCTAAGAGGGAAGTAGATCACCACACACACACACACACACAGATATATATATATATAGTTAGGATATATATATATCCTAACTCTTCATTTACATAGGACTATATAGACAATCTATACTTGAAGTAGATGAAGAGAATAAATATCTACAACGATTGTTGAGTGGGGATTCATGGAAGTAAATGAAGAGAATAAGTAGCAACAATGATTGTTGAGTGGGGAGTCATACAACCGAGTACCTCATTTTGTGGGTCACCTATCATCGTAGCTCCCAAGAAGTATGGAACTTTGACGATGTGAATTGACTACATAACTCTTAACAAGATCACTCTTAAGGATAAGTACCTATTTCCTAGGATCAATGGCTTGGTGGACCAATCGCAACATTCCAAATACTTCGCCGAACTAGATCTCAAATTTGATACCACCATGTGCAAGTTAAATAAGAATATACCTAGAATATTTCCTTAAACTAGACAAAGTAAGGTGTGTATGAGTGGTTAATAATGCCATTTAGTTTAGTAATGCACCAACTAGTTTTATGTGTGTGGTGCATAATGTGTTGTTCCTCTCATCTAGAATCTTTTTTTCCATGAAAAAACTTGTGGGAAAACCCAAGGGATGATTCCTCACATTTGTGGATTTCATCCCTAGTAAACCCATCGATGTAGACTAGTGTGCCTTACCTAGGGAGATTTGAACTCACCACTTATCGACATGGAACTAGCCAAATGCTTAGCAACATTGGCAATAAACAATTGAGTTAAACCCTTTTGCTTCCCTTATCTAGATTTTTTTGTAATAATGTACATAGATTGTATTTTAATAATTAGGTCTACTCAGGAAGAGCATGTCTCACATTTGATACATGTGTTAAAGGAATTGAGGGAACATAAGTTGTTATTGAAGTGAAAAGAATTATGGGAGCATAGCAATACATAAGGAAGTTCATAACCTCTTTTTCAACGATGGTTGCATCACTTCATGCTAAATCGAATACTAGAAAGAGTTTCCAAATGGAGAAACACTCAACATGTGGCTTTTAAAGAACTCAAATCTAAAATCAATCAAGATCTAATTTGTATAAGGATTTCCAAGTAAAGACTAATGCAAGTGGGTATATTATAAGAGCACTCCTAGTGAAATTTTGTAAGTTGGTATATTATCATTCCAAGTTACATCATTTTTGTTCAACCATCCAATGTAAGAAGGGAAACACTGACAAGTTGGTAGACACATTGTCAAGGCCACCAACACTTAGATTACAAGTGATCCATGTAGATATCGATGGCCACACACCTATTCCACTATGTCATCATCATTCCACATCTTGGAAGTTCTACTACATATTTTAGGTCCCAAACATTTGATACATTTTTCAGGCATTTCCCTTGCATTTTTTGCAGTCAATGTGTGGCCTACCAAACACATAGATCATGGATTAAGCTTTGTAGTAGTCCGAGAAACACCCTACATAGAGTTTGTATGCAAAAATTGTGGCCCTGAGAAGTTAACTTATCAACCAACCTCCTTTGGGCCCACATTCCTTTTGCCACATCATTTCCTAGGATTAGGGTCTTAGATCTTAAGGGATTTTGTATCTCATGCCATCATATTTTATGTTAAAAGGTAGTTTTGGCCTCTTGTAATGTCTTCTTGCAAATGACTGGAGCCAACACATCTCTATTTAGAGATATGTTGCCACAATTCTAGCTAGTTTGCATTACTTTTCATTTTACAGTCTTTTTTCATTTCATTCATTAACACAATTTCAATTTGATTGTATTATTGTGCTCTTTGCAATATCTCTATGTGTTTCCATTTATATTTTGACCTTAATTCACTCTCTAGATAATATAGATCAGTGTATCAAAGCAATCTACTCTTTGTTATTTCTCCACGCTTGTCCCCGACAAGGTCAAGGTATAGGGAGTTGAGTCTTAAACTAACTGAGCTTAAAGAAGACCACTCTCATTGACCCAAGTAACCTCCCATGGTGGTAAAAAATAGAGATGATGGAGTAGGAGTCTTATAAAGTTGTTGATAGAGAAATACCTCATGCGACAGAGGAATGAGATGATAAAAAAAAATCTTGGATCCTTTGACGACCGCCAATGGTGTCAAAGACACCTTCAACAAGCATCCATTTCAGAGGTCTGACACCCTTCAAGGTAAAAATTAACCTTGGCATTCCTTTTTTTGAAGGCTAGATAATTGTATATGCTTTGGAGAAATTGTTAAATCTATTAGAAGGATATTATCCTATTAAAAAAAAATCGATAGCGGAAAGATCACCTTCACACTTTTTAAGTCCCTTCCCCATTTCAAATATTGGTGGGAAAATTATCAGGATACATCGCAAAGATGAGTTGGAAAAATTTAGCACAAAATCCTATTGGCCAACTTTTGTTGATGTTTGTGAGGAAGAATTATACCCTGTTAGAAACTATGATGACCGGTACATGAGATGGACAACTCTATGCCAAGAGATAGACAACGTGTTGCAGGAATACACCGATATCTTCCATACCTTACACTCAAAGTTGGATATCGGAGACTTTGAGTGGAACTTGGTTTTGAAGTGCCATAGTGGCCTACAAAAATGGATTTCTTGGACATATCCTCACTAGGAGTTGCTTATCAATATATTATCAAAATCAAGCAAAAATTTAAGTGCAAGAATAAGCAAGAGTTTGGGTAAGCAAGATTTTGGGTCTATAAATCTACCATGGTAGAAGCATGGTAAAGGTATCCCTCACTCATACAATAAAGGACAAAGGAAGGATAGAGAAACTTAGGACAACCAATCCATTTTTTATTCAAAGAAGGGTAATGGGAAGTCGAAGAAGGAAACTAAAAGTGTTGTGAGTTCCACAAAATCCCCTGGCACAACACCTATGAATGTTGCTTGAAGCAATCATTGATGGTTGAGCTAAAAGCCTTAGAGTCAGATTTTGATTTCGAGATAGAAAATGGAAAGCAAATCATCGACACAAAACCCAATAATACCATTGTAAATACAAAGATTCACCCAGAAGAGCTTGAGGAGAATGAGAAAGGTAAATGCTTTTTCCATTCACAAATGTGGGTGAAGGGGAATTTTCTATATTTCATTGTTGACATCGACCGACAAAAGAACTTGATATCATTCGAGGTCATCAAGATAGTGAATTTACCAACAATGCCACACCCCCAACTACATACCATTAGTTGGCCAAGTGAGGGAGAAGACATCTTCATCAGTTAGTAATGTTGCTTTTCGTACATCATCAAGCCCTTCAAATATGAGGTACTGAGTGATATTGCGCCACTTGAAAATTGTGATGTTCTTTTAGGACAAACCTATGTGTGGAAACATCACGTTGTTTATGAGTTTAGGCCCTAGTGTCATTATTTCTTTGGGAGGTCAACTCCACAAGGTACCAGACGCAATTATAACTATCGCAGTTTCCTTGATCTTAATGAAGTAATGCATGAAGGTAATCTCTCAAACTGAGATATTCTTCTATTCATTATTTGCTCAAAATGTGGATGGAATATCATTGTGACCACCCTCACCTCTTCACAAGGTCTCTCTTCACAACAGAAGCACGTGGATAACACAATAGAATAATATAAAGATATTTTATCTATGTCTGTAGGGGTGCCTCTACACTACCATGTCAAACATTCAATTGATTTGATACCTAGTTCCCCTTTACCTAATATCCCAATATGCAGATGCTCTCTTCTACATAATGAAGAAATCAAACATCAAATTCAAAATCTTGTCCTAAAGGGCCACATTGGATTGATCTCCTTTCCTTGTGGGAGCCCAATCTTGTTGATGAAGAAGAATGATGGGACATGGCGACTATATATTGATTACAAAGATCTAAATAAATTCATGGTCAAAAACCAATATCCAACCCCTTGGATTAACGATGTTCACGATCAACTCAAGGGTGTCAAGTTTTAGAGTAAGATTGATATGAAGTTGGACTACCATTAGGTGCCAATTGAGCAAACTTATGTATGGAAGATAGCCTTCAAGTCTAAATAAGGCCTTTTTGAGTGGTTGGTCGTGCCTTTTAGCTTGATGAATGCTCTGACAACATTCATGAGGATGATGGATGATATTTTGTGGTCATTCACAAATTATTGTGTGTTCATATAATTGGTTGATATCCTAATATTTAGAAAAACTTAGGCATAACATTTGCAACACATTCAACAGACCTTAACCACCCTGTGGCAACACAATTTATATGCCAGTTTGGAGATATTCTCATTCAACATGCAAATAATTTACCATCTAGGATACATTGTGGATGAACATCATGTGCATGTGGATCTAGCCAAGATACAAGTCATTCACGATTGGTCAGTCTCCATGTTTCTAATAGATCTCTATAGTTTCATAGGCCTCACTAGATTCAATCACAAGTCTGTGTTGGGTTATCTCATATCATTTGGTCCCTAAGATAAGTTACCAAGGGTGGGGGAAAAGCCAAGTTCAGTTGGGTCGGGTCAGAATATTTGATGATTTGAAGCACCACCTTTGTTTGGTGCCAATACTCACTCTCCTAGACCTACAATAGCCCTTCGAGATTGAGACAGATTCTTCATATTGTGTTATTACTGCAATCCTCACTCAGCATGGACATCTAGTTGCCTATCAAAGTGAGACACTCTCTTATGTCATTCATGGTTACCCCTCCTATTAGGTTATAACTTGTAGAAAGCGTGTGTAAATAATATGCATCTAATGGTTGTGTATTAGATCCAGATAATTGATGTTTAGGGATTGAAAATTAAACACTATATCTACTCTACAAACTTCAAACCCTAATTTATTCATGCAAAAGGAAAGACAAGAAAGAAACTACGACATTAAACATGAACAAGTAATTTGAAAGAAAGTAAATAATGTATCCATTACCAATAGAAATGCAAAGAGTACACCTAGTGGATGAGCTTGTTGAAGTGATGTGACCCAAATCCCCTCCATCGAATGGGTCCTTAACTTCCTCAATGCATGAGTAATCCCCTCCTTGGTTGAGTGAGAAAGTAGCATGAAAATGAAAGACCTATCGAGAGAAAGGGGTTGCAGAGACCTTTGGTGTGATTTCAACAACATGTCCCTACTATGAATGGATGTATATCATCGATGGAGAGACCTTAAGCCTTTACTTATAGGAGAAATAGTGGCTAAACCCCATTTACATGGTCTTCCAAATAGTGGTTAAAGATGACCATATCACAACTAAGAAAAACAATCAAAATTTAAAAATGTGCACTTACAACTACTTTCCATTTTATCAAATTTGGGCTAGAAACAGTCAAAATTGAGAATTTTACAGAGTTCTGCAGCTTTTAGGGGTACTTTTTAGGTTGGTAGCGTAGCTTTTAGGGGTAATATATGTGCTACCCCTATTAGATCAAAAATTGTGTTTGTCCTAATTGTTTGTCAAGGTCTAGTGGATGTGGAAAATCAAGTGAAATGCAAGGTAAACATGTTGATAATGGTGTATTTTGGAAAAAAATATGGAAATGTTACAAGTGAGAAGTTTTTAGGTGATAACACCACCTATGACAAAGGGATGTACTCCATTATGCAATACTATCATTAATGGAAGAATCACATTATGGGGAAGGATACAATCATCCACATTGACCACAAACCCCTACAATTAATGTAGACACAATGAAAGTTACGGAATGACTACTATCAAAATTGGTCCACATGCTTACAACAGTTCCACCGGAACATCAAATATAAGAAGGGAAACACAAATTGCATTTAGCTTATGTCATCTGACCTTGGATTGTGGAGTTTACCAAGTTTTCAACTCTTATGGACATGAGATCTCTAGGTGGCCCTAATTATATGACAATGACCCTGACTTGGTTGTTACCTATCAAACTTTGGGCACAAGTAAACTAATCTCATATTTTATTATCTAGTATGAAATTTTATGTCGTTTGGTCCATCTATGTGTTCCTTTAAGCCAATGTGAGAAGCTAATTTGTGAGGTGCATTATAGTTAGGTGGCAGGGCACTTCAGCATCGAGAAGACAGTGGCAATGATGCACAAGTACTTCTACTAGCCAAAGCTCTGATAGAACATTAGTAGGTATGTCAAATTGTGCATTGCCTATGCCATCACCAAACCTACCACTATGAATCAAAGGTTATACACTCATTTTCCTATCCTTGATAGACCTTGGGAGTTCATCTCCATAGGCTACATGTCTAGCCTACCCTCGACCAAGTATGGAAATGTCTATGTATTTGTGCTTGTTGATCAGTTCTCTAAGATGGCCATTTTGACACCCCATAAGAACAGTATCATAGTAGAGGCCACTACTAAGCTCTACTTCAAGTGTTTTTGGGTTCATTTTGGGCTCCCACAAACCATTATTTCAGATAGGGATGGTAGGTTCCTGAGTATTTTTTGGTCCAGTATGTGGTTAATGATAAACACCAAGCTAACTAATTCGACTCCCTTCTACTCCCAAACTGATGGACAGACAAAGGTGGTCAACATGATGATTGTGCATATCCTAAGAATGTACAATGCCAAACATGCATGCACATGGGATGAGAGTCTTCCTTAGTTTAGCATGGATACAACAGAGCCCTTCATAGCTCTATTTACCACAACCCTTTCAATTGTGTTTGGAGTTCCGTCCATTGTCCCCAATTGATGTAGCTATGCCCATTGCATCCAAAAATAAAGAATGCTCCCATGCTCAGATCGAGGCAAATAGAGTAGTCAAATATGTTGAACAGGTCCAACACATTCAACAACAATCTTGTGATATGTTGTAGAAAGCTAATGCAAAGTACTAGTATCGCCACGCTCAGCATCAGGTTCCACACAAGTTTTAGGTGGGAGATAAAGTATGGTTGCATATATATAAAAAAAAAACCTCATAGGACCTCATTGGAAACTCTTCCCACTCCAATATGGGCCTTACACCATCACCAAAGATGTGGGTGAGAATTATTTTGAATTAGGTATTCCCCCTTTCATTGGATTGTACCATGTATTTAATGTGGCGTTGCTCTGACCATATTGTACACATCTCTTGGACACCTCGGAGGTGATTGTTATAGGTAAATCCTCCTTCAGGCAAGCGGATTACCTATTGGTCTCGAGACTCCTAAGGCCAAGATAGAAAAGTTCTTAACATGGACACTGACATCCTTTTAGATCTAATTAAGCTAACATACGAAGAGGAATAAGAAAGGTGTGTACCTTGTTAACGACGTTTGTCCTCACAAATTCCAAGCTGAGCTTCGATCCTGAGCTCCTTTATAGGTTCTGCAGAACAAACAAATGTACAATGGACTTCCTATTCTACTGATATTAGCCCAAATATAGATCTATCTACTGAAGAAAAACTCATGTGGAACAAACATAAGTTTGAAAGAAACATGCCAAGCATTGATATATTGATAAGAACAAGTAAAAGTACTTACAATCCTTTGATGAATGTGCAACAGCTTCTTCCATTTCTCCTTGTCCAACCCCTTTGCTCAAGTAATCTACACTAATTGCTTTGATGACATCTCACTTATGGGATCATAATTTTGGTGTAATTCTCAATCTCCACACACCCCTTCTACCATGAGGAGGCCTCCTTATATAGATTTGGAGAGGCCTAACCACTTGAGAGATCTTTGGGATAAGTTGAGGATTCCTCTCCTTTGGTTGTGGATCTCTCCTAGGATCATGACTTGACCCAAGATTCGAACCCAACAACCTTCATATATTGAGGGGATTATCCCTTGATTTCCTCCAACAAACCGAATTTCGCCCAAAAAAGAGCAGCGCTCCCTCAAAAGGGGCACAGAGCGTTGGAACGCTCCTCTATAAGGGAGTACAGAGAGACAACGCTTCCTATCAGCAGGAAGGGGAGCGCTCCTTCCCAAAATTGATGTTTGATTGGCTTTTTCAGTGGCACAACGTTTGTACTCTTCTGTCAATTGATTTTCCTTCTTCAAACTAGTCTTTGAGGTGTCTTAGTGTCCTTACAATGTCGTTAAGGAGATGACATAGGAAGTATGATGTTTGTGACACTAGCGACACTTGCAATATTTATAATGACGACATTTAGCCATCATTGCAATGAGTAATTTTGATGCGTAACAGTGATTGAGTACTTGGCCCCTACAAAACTCAATCCCAACTACATATGGCAGGCATCAATTGATTAGATTATGGACACCGATATGAAGGGCACCCACCAAGAAAATATCAAACTCTATCAGGTCATCAAGGAAAGGCATCTCTTTCACTAGGGAAAGTGGCTCATTGGGTGTCGAATTCAACAGAAGTTTCCCCATCTAATGGAGGAAATTAACTTAACAGGGAACATTGCTTCATATGGGGAATGAGAGTGTAATACCCCTAGATCGAACACCAATTTTACATATAAATGTAAATGAACATATAGGTTGATGAGCCAGAATATTTTGGGTCAGAGTGCCTTTGTGTATATGTATCCTGAGGCCAGAGTGCTTGTGTGATTATTAGGCTGGAGATCCACATGCTAAAATGGCCAGTGAGCCATCATTGTAATATGTAATCACATGCGATTATTAAAAAAAAACACATCAGTGTTGTAGACCAACCATGTAAAAGAGTATGGGGGGCTAAACTCCACTAGGTTGGGAAAGGGGGTTAAAAGTTTAGAAAATGGGCTAAGCTAAGGAGCTTAAGCCCAAAGGAATAATATATTAATGTTCCTTTAATATTCATTAAATTATAAAGTATGGATATGTATTTTATCCTAAGTTACAAGGAGGAGGACAAGTGGGCCCAAGGTAGTTCCCAACATGACAAGTGTCAAGTTGGGAACATGCATAGATATATTTTGGATTTAGTTTATTTCCAGCATTCCATGATCATTCCTGGACTCACTCACCTTGTGGTCATCCATACACTGATGTACTGTAATCGTAGCATGTACATGTAATTTGGTGATCTCGGGAACTAGAGGGAAGAAACGGGTTGCCAAACTCGTAGGATTTGAAGAGGTAGGCTATCAGGCCTGTGAGCATTCTCTCCAGGTGAGAGAATTGTTAGGAATTGATTTCCCAAGGTGCCAAGGTCCAGCTACAGGGCTCAAAGAATTTCTTTCTGGCCTGTTGTTGAAGCCCCAAAAGGGAAGTGTGGTAGTCGAGGGACTGTTGAGCAGAGAAGGGGCACACTTCCTGGGGTGGGATAGGCATGTGGGGAATGAGGGATTGTAGGATGTTAGTTTGATTTGGCACCTGAGTCTGAGCTTTGTGTTGTTCAGGAGACCTTAGCTAGAGTTAATATTCCCTTACCTAGGTGGAGTTTAAGCCCCATCTCGAGGGTGACCCATTGCTGAGAGTTCATTAGCAACGTGGTCTAAGGTTGGGAGGAGTGTGGAATGTTTGCACGCATTTGTTTTTATTTTACAAATATAGGTATCAATTTTTCGTGTTAATTCGTGTATTGTGATATTATTTATGCAATTAATTTCATGGGTTTTTCCAGTGTAAATTGTGTGTATCTTTCTATTATTATTTGATATGAATCTATACAACTGTAGAGTATTTTTTTTATGAATTAAATTATCTTCATAAATTTTAAGTGGCATAGCCTACCACCAGTGGGGATGAGAGAGAGAGAGAGAGTTCCTCAACTTTCTCCCTTGAATATCACTTAGCCTTGATTGGAAGTTATCCTTTTAGCTCAACCCACTAGAGTTCCTCGACTTTCTACATCAACTTCAAGCTACATTTGAGAATCTAGTGCTAAGTCTACATCTGTCCCCTCGCATTCTCATCAATCATGGATGGCTCACAGAGTTTCAAATTCTACACCTCCATTATTGATTAAAGGAACTTATACATAGGTAGACTAAGTCAACCTATTACAACACTTAGAAAGGCCCATACATCAAAGAATTTATTTTCTTACTAAGTCCCTATAACCTCTCCTTGTTTACATGAAATCAAACTCAATATCATTCCTTGAATGCCTTCTCGATCTCGTGTTACTCATGCCCAAGCTTGTACTTTTTTGGCAACTTCTTTAATGTCTCTTGTACTTGAAAACAAATTTGGATCTACTGGATATTTTCTATGATCCTTTCACCCTTTGGTGCTTCTCTCGTGGCATATTTGTTCTCTCATCTCTGTTATCCATAAACAACATATAGAGGTTCATTCACAAGAAGACATTACAAGAGGTCAATTTTGCATTTTAATACAAAATATGATGTCCTAAGATGCAAAAATACTAAAGATCCCAAACCCCAATGCTTAGGAAATAATGTGGCAAAAGGAATGTTAGAGGGTGACCCATTGGCTAGTGGATCATGTGCATGATATTGACATCCACTAACCATTCATGACGTATCACTTGTAACCAATTGGGCACTAGGAAAGATAATGCAAACATGGACCCTCCCTCATCATACTTCATTCGAGAGAGCATCAAGGACCACATTTTCATTTCCATTCTTTTAAATAATCTCATAGTCATAAATTAGTGTTTTTGTGACCCACTTTTACTGCTTTGGGGATAACAACTTCAATTC